>JAQGBQ010000525.1:0-20199 GCA_034698485.1 Vertagopus arboreus | reverse complement strand
TTTGAGGCAAATTTCTTGTTTCATAGTTTTAGGAGCGCCTCAACTTAGAACACTTTCTTTTTTAGATTTTATTTATGTAATAATGTAACTAGTAGATATGCTATATAAAATCATAAACATTACCATAAAATGAATGTGACTAGGATTAGGTAAGCAAAACATATGCAAACACATATAGATGAAAATAAGTATAAGAGATCTTTTCATTTATTCATTATCAACAAAAACTTATCATCGTGAGACCAAACCACTTCAAAGATAATCGTTGTATTGAACTATTTTTACCTGTATAAAAATAAAAATCATTTTCAAACTTAGAGTCTAATAAATTGCCGACTAAAGTATTAGTACAAAATTTAAAAATTTGAATAATTAAAATGACATCTTTAAACATTGAAGTTTGCTTTGAAACCGCTCTTGAGCTGGTTAAAACTGCTGGAAAGGTAAATAAAAACATTTTGAACTAATAAAGAAAATCATAGGATATTTTAATTGTCTCAAATAAATTAAG
This sequence comes from Vertagopus arboreus, assembly GCA_034698485.1. Taxonomy (NCBI): domain Eukaryota; kingdom Metazoa; phylum Arthropoda; class Collembola; order Entomobryomorpha; family Isotomidae; genus Vertagopus; species Vertagopus arboreus. The sequence continues at coordinate 19,688 of JAQGBQ010000525.1, read as the reverse complement.
TGATAATCTCTGAAATAATTTTCTCAGTTTTTGGAAGATGAATTTAACAAGTCTGAAGGCCAAAGAGTGGATGGAATGCAAACACAGCACAGGCTTGATTTTTCAACCAAGGCTGATAAGGAATCTGAAGCAATTCTTTTGAATGGTTTGACAAAAGCATTTCCAACACATTTGTAAGTTTTCGTTAAATATATTTTAATGATTTAAGATTTGTGGAACCTAATTTTGATTACAAATATTTAAGGATAATGGCAGAGGAGAGTTCAAAAAACGGCAAACCTCAACCAGACCTTACAAATGACATAACTTGGATTATCGATCCTTTGGACGGAACTATGAATTTTGTTCATGGATATCCAATGATTGCCATTTCAGTTGCTTTATTTATGAACAAGAAACCTCTTATTGGCATAATTTTCAACCCCATTGGCAAACAACTATTTACAGCCAAAACTGGACAAGGAGCGTTTCTTAATGGAAAAAGAATTTTCTCTTCTGCCAACAAAGGTTATTTATTATATGAAATATGGATTGAGTTCTTATTGAAGAATAATAAAAACATTATCATTATCCATTTTTTGAATAGACTTAACAAAGTCCTTGATCGCAATCGATCTTGTGACTTTTCCGGATGTCCTCCCAATTCGGCATTCTGTGATGAAGAGAAATCTCGACAAACTTGTCGGTGTTGTGCACAGGTAAAATAACTACTCATTATTATTATTTATATTCGAAACCCTGAATATTTGAAGAATAAAAATATTTTTCTGAAATGTTAAAAAAATATATGAACTGTAGCACGAGAATTATTGGGTCAGCAGCTCTCAGTTTTGCAATGGTCGCAATGGGCAGCTGTGACGCTTACTTTGAGTTGGGAATTAAAGCATGGGACATGGCTGCTGGACAGCTTATGGTCCAAGAGGCTGGGGGATGTGTCATTGATTTTGAAGGTTTGTTAGTTGTTTCTTTTAAATTCAGAAAATTAATTCTATCGATTATTCTTATAATATTCTTTCTTCTAGGTGGGCCGTTTGACGTTATGAATCGCAGAGTGATTTGCGCTGGATCAAAAGAGCTTGCAAAACAGCTATCGGAAACATTGGAACCCTATGATATTAGGAAAGAAAATCCCAACATATAAACAAATTTTGTGTTGTAGAATACCAAAATATTAACTTTTGTGACACTTATAAAGTTATAATCTGTGTTTCCTGTGTGGCTAAACTCTTGTTTAATCCGCAGTAAAGTTACATATATAACTTCAATAGACAATCTGATCTTTAGGCATGAAAAACTGAAAATGCAAGTAATTACTAAAGTAATAAAAATCGAGAAGGACAATGACTTTTTTTTTCAAATATTGTAACACGGAATTGTCTTGAAAATAAAATGTTTAACTGTCACGCGAGAAAACATGGACTTTTTTTTATATTATAGCCTCAACCGCATCTCTGGGATGTATGTAGTGCGTCTTTTGATAAAAATGTCACTTCAGCACGAATGTATTTCCGATGAAACTATTTTCATAAATAAATTAATTGAGCGTAATTACAAAACCTAGTGGTGAGACTTTCGTTTTTCTGGAACTAATTACAGGCAAATTGGTATGCAAAAGCTAAAAAATTTAAAATAGGAAGGACCATTCTGACTTTAATTTCACGCCTTTCTGAATTTTCTGGTGATCTTTGATGACCTTAGATTTTTTTATAAATTAAAACTAGGAATTTTTACTCATGTCATGCAAAACTTTTCAAAAAATCTTGTGGCCTTATCTGATTATGCTATTTTAGTAATTATGCATAATTATAAGATGAGCGACAGTGATTAGTCAGTTGTTTTTGCTAGGAAATCCGTCATCCGAAAATAACTAGAAACTCAGTATAAATAATTATACAGGTTTGTTACCTAGCTCAGTAAGAATTCAGATCTTACTGGAAGAACAACAAATAAAGGAAAAGTGTTTTTTATCTGAAAAGTACAATGTCGTATTTATATCTAATAGTTGTAGTGTTCTTAACATTTGGTTTAACAGTGGGGGAAGAAAGTTTGAACTGTTATACGAAATGGATAAGTGGTTATCGATTGGCGTCAGGCCGAGCAAAGAAAATAATTCATTCCGTGTCGTTAAAATCCTGTGAAGAAGAATGTATAAGAAGTATTGGATGTGCGGCTTTTGCATATGGGTTAGTCAATACATTTATTTATTTTTCTAAATGTAAAAGTTTTACAGTTTTCAACCATTAATGAATTGTAGAAAATCTGGGTCGATTAATGGAACATGTGAATTGGCAACAACACGTCTAATGCAAATAGAAATCGGACGAGATTCACGCAGTTTAGAAAATAATACGATCTTACTAAAGGAATTAGATACCGCACCCCCATATGATGTGTATATTGCGGCTCCTGGAAAGGATGACCATTGTCTTCAACGAAGTCCATTGTTTCGATCCTACCCAAAAATTGATGGCACGTCTGTTCCCATTGGTAATATTTTGATTTTAAATTGATCAGCATTTTGTCAAAATATACGCAATAATATTAAGTTGAGGTCTACTCTATTTGTAGACTGTTTTTATCGACTAATGTCTGGGAAAAGATTAGGAGAACGGCATGCCTTGAAATCAATAAGTGTAAATTCGCTTCAAGAATGTCAAGAACAATGCATTGTTGAAAAATCATTCGACTGCAGATCTGTGTCTTATCGATACAAACCATCAGGATTTTCTTACACGGTTTGTTTGTTAATTCCATATCATACTATCAGATAAAGATGTACTTAAAGTTGTACTTTGTAATAGGTGAGAAACTGTCAATTATCATCCTATCATTTATCAGAAAATCGGATCAACGAGTTTAGGGATCCTTACCGGGTCAACGAACCAGGCTTGATTGCAACTTCTGATTTAATTGAAGACTTTGAGTACAATTATTTCCAAAAAGAAACATTTTGCAGAGATACTACTGCTAGTCCAGGTTTTGGAACTTATGGAGGTTGGTATATTGAGATTTTGCATAATTTAGTATTGAATACCTATAAACTATTTCCAAACAAGTTTTTTTTATCGTTTATTAGTTTGTTCAGCGATAATAAGTAGTGGAAAAAAGATGAAAACGTTAGTGGTCAAATCATCTCATCAAGTGTCAACTGCAAGTCAGTGTGAGCATCTTTGCGCATCAAGTTTGTTCCGGTGTCGTGGATTTGCTTTCCGGTAATTTAACTTGGGGACACAAACCTTCCAAACAAAATACATCTTTCTGTTATACATATATAAAGGCATATATTTTTATGAATTTGTATATTCCAGACATACTCAACGAGGTCATTTATCTTCAAATGAACCCGACCGTTACGGTGATAGAAGTTCATGCTTGTTAACTGAGTCCGACTTGTCTATGTACAGTTCATATAATATTGAATCTGATCCGGACTATGACTTGTTTGAAATGGGAAGACAGATTGATGGAAAGTGTGTATTGCATGATCGATTCGAAACCTTAAGCAAAAGACCAAATACTATGGATATGACTTCTCAAAGTAACTTATTGACAAGTTCTACTTCATATCATTCAACGGGTTATCGTGATTACTATAATAGACCACCAGCTAATTCATATAATCCGACTTCACAATGGAATAGACCGCAAGGTAGAGATGATTATCATCACCATCATCAACAGGAGGGTATAATAAAACTTTTAAAAGAACACAAATGAATATGGGCGATACCTACAAGTTACGATACAAACATTTTCAGCCTGTCTTGTACAATTACGAGCTGATGCATACCTTTTACCAGAAGCATCCCAGGCAACTTTTCCGGTAAAAACTCTAGAAGAATGTAAAATTGAATGTTTACGCAGTGACAAGGTTTTAAAAATAACTTGCAGAGTTATGGCTTTCAGGTATTTTTAAAATCCAACTTTCTTCCATTTTAAGCATGTCAAGTTTTCATGAAAATTCTGATACTGTATCTGGTTTAGAGTCACATCTGAAACGGGAGGAATGTGTCAAATCTCCGAAGTTGAATCAAGAAACTTAAATGAGAGAGACTACATTCCTGCAAGAGATCGGTACGAACGAGCAATGATTTTATATTATGATGAGAGGAATCGAAATTGTTTAAGACCACAAGATAGATATGCCGGAAATACGGGTATTAATTACCCTGGGGGGTACCAACAACATGGAAGATACCCTTTGCCACTTGACTCGAGCTATCACAGCTCTAGTTATGATAGCAATAGGAGATACTATGATACACCTTATAACCGATATGATAATTATTATGACTATCGACCCCAACAAGGATTATCAGTAGGAGGTCCATCGCATTCAACTTACCCAATATTCAGCCAGTCTAAAGGATATTATGATGACCGATATGGTCAAAATGGCGGTCGTTACAACGGATTTGGTAGTAGTTATCCTTCATCTTTGGCATCATCAGGGTCAAGTGACTATTATGGCCAAGGAGGTAATTATTAACGCTAAAATCTTTGGTTATATATATATGAAGACCGGGTCGTAATTCTTGATTTAAAATCTAGGTTGGACCACAGTGGATGGGGAACGATGTCAACAGTCCTGTACTATGCACAGGGATGCTGGATTCTATTATTGTCAAATTGATCGAGATGGTAGTGTTTGGAGTAAATAACATGTCTATATATTGTTCAAATTAAAACAAAGTTATTTTTCATAGGATCTTGGAACTTTTGTTGTCGTCCTGATGAAGGTGGACAATGTGGATCGTCAAGGGGTTTGAGCTTTTCATGGTATGTTAGAATCTAAATTTTTTTTCTAATCAGACAATCTTAATATTAAATCATTTCTATTTGTTAGGTGCTACGTTGGGACAGGGGCATCTCATGACAGTTGGCGAACTTGCAGTCCAACTCAGAACTTCAGGGTACAGAAAAATTTGAATTTTCAGAAAGGTCCTCAAGTGGCTTATCTGCACGCGGCTCAACCCCCACCAATTCATACTTTAACAAATATTAATGATATTGCTAATTTGACAAGAGACGATGCTGTGATGCTATTTAATAAAGTTTAATAATAATTACAATTTTAAGGGATTTTGCGGTGGTTGGTGACACAAACAAGTTAGTTGTATTAAAGTATTTATGCAAAATGTAAGTTTAAAATATATTGATATAAATCGTCTAAATCCTAAATGCTAAAGTTGCGTATCTATTACAAAATTATGTAATTCATGAAAAATACGAATGAATGAAGTAAAATGCGACAAATTAAAAAAAAAACAGAGTTAAACACAGAACACTCAAACATTGTTTATAACAATATCGAAAATTAGTATAGTCTATAAAGTTAAAAAAAAAAATAAGATCTAAACCTGTACAAATTTAAACAAGCTGTAATTTAATCAAGCTGTAGCTAGTTTATATGCCAGTCACTCATCTAATACTAATTATAAATGAACTGTAAATTTACGACACTAAATTATTCATGCATCATCCCATTGTTTCTTTCGATACCACAGTTCCTTAAAAAAGCTTGAAAAGTTCAACGCTGTTTCATATCCTGGCTATTTTTTTGTTGGATATATTACTCTCTATGAACGGTTTGAAGAGTAGTGCACAGAAAAAAGCGCGACGTAACCAAGGAGTCAAGCAACCTTGAGCTGACACTACATATTTTAGATGCTTTGTGTCAAGCGAAATGACAAGCATCCTCGTGAAACAGTATTTAGTTTTGAAAATATTTGTTAAAAGCTAGTCGTAATCAGTAGTAGTAATAATGAAGTTAAATAATAAGAAAGCTGGGTCCATTTCCATACTTCGATATGTTTTCATGCCTCTCAGCGTTCTATTCTTTTTGGCTATAACGATGTCAATTTTTGTCGACATCACATGGAACTCTGGTTCATCCGATGAAGAACTATTTATTCATATTGACCCGGATTTATCAGAAAGTAGCACTGGTCACAGTTCGTCAATATTAATCGAACGTAATTCATCCTATAACAAGCTAATTCTCTACACAAAAGGATGCAAGATAAAGAAAACACCGGGTAACAATGTTTCCAGTTTGGGCCATCCACTTGAAGAAAATGTTAAAAAAATTAAATGTGCCAGTGCACTAACCTCGTTAAATAACAATGAAGTAAATTACAAATTTAAAAGCATATAGACCTTTTAATTTTTAAAATGTTAAGAATTGTGAATCTTAACACAGCTACTTATATTGAATATTTATTTTTTGTACAGGAGCTACATTTCAAATTACACGACTCCTATAGAGATTTAAATTGTTGTTCGAGCTATTGGACATCTTTCACCTCCTTCAAGCATAGGACAGTATGCAAACCTATCAATCACACTGAATCAATGATGGGGAAAGAATTTATCAAAGTGAAATGTTGCTACAAGTGGATGAAAATGATATCAACATGTCAAAGAGATATTCACGCAAATATTCCGGTGAATTCCATTGTTCAAAAGAAAGTTGCTTTTTGGGAAAAGCGGATGCCAAACTTGATTAGAATTGCTCCAAGTGTCTTAATAATTCGATTTCGAATTACAAAATTGCACCAAAATACAGACAATTTCATGGATCTTGATAACCTTGCTCGATTTGGGTTTGTTCCCATGAGAGTTATTCATCGAAGATCAAAAAGCTGTTGGCCGTTTTATACGAAATTCATAGGCAAACAAGGTATTCAAACTCATAATCAGACCAGAATTAAAAATACGAAGATCAATTCCAGTGTTTCCAGTCTCAAAAAAAGTTTAGTCAGCCTTTTCAGTTCTATCAATAACTATGTAACATTCAGCATTGTTGGAAATCGGAGCCTTCTGGGAGAATTAGATAAGCAGAAGTTTGACTACGACTTTGCTAAATTTGTCCAAAGTGTAAAAGAGGTATATTTTTTGTAGTTTACAAATCATGATATATTTTTATGAATTAAAATGAAAGGATTTCATGTATTTATCTAAAATGCATAGGACTGTATCGGGAAGCTTTCACTACAAGAATATGCTTTGAACTATTCAGCCCGTTTAATTGGAAAGTTTCCAAGAACTCCATTTTTTGGCAGTATTTTTTTGAGTGACCCAACAGAAACATCAAACGATCTAGTAACTACATTTCTAAGGTCAATATTATTTGTCAACTCTCATATCAAAGACAAAACCGTAATTGTGCTCATGGAAGATCCAAAACTGCGAAATAAACAACCATCTCAACTACTTATTCGAGTCCCCGATTTTATGATACAGAATGACCCGTATATCAGGAAGACTTTGAACGTAAACAGAAATCGATTGGTAACATCGTCAGATTTACATCAAAGTTTAATCGAAATTTTCAAAATGGGCTGGTATTCTCGGAAATTTAATGAAACCGGATATCGGAGAGAATGTTCTCACGAAATTAAAAAGATTCCTAAAGGATATGATTTACTTCGATCTATAATTCCTGATAGACGAACTTGTGTTAGTGCTGGAATTAAAAGGCACGATTGTCCTTGTCAAGACTTATAACAAAAATAATAAAAATATTTACAAATAATTTTAAGTTGTAAATGCCATTTCATGCTGCTTGATTTCTTCATACTATTAAGATTAAACATGTATAATAATAGTCATAAGGTCATAGGAATTGGAATATAAATAAATAGGATGCAAGTACCTATAATAATAGTACAAGTATGTATTTATGACTTTCACTTATTTAGTTAAAAGAATTACATAGGCAATTTTGACCGACCACCAAATTGAAGATGAGTAAATTAAGCGAGGAGACAACAAATTCTTAAACAATTATCGATTAAATTTTTTTCTTGAATTTCCGAAAGTCCCGAATTCATCTCGGGGATTCGGAATTCGGAGTCATTTTATCTACACCTACACGCTCAACTCAAGTTCGAGAATTGTTGGCTATTTCACAGAAAACAGTTTAGTAGACTTGTTTTGGTTGTGAATGGCAAAGTCTTGTTTTGATCGTGCTGGGCTGTGAACTCTTACATGCAAAACCGTGTAAAAGAGTTGCATGTTGAATTATTGAAGGTCACGAAACAAGTTTTATTTTTTGATTCTTTTTGCAGTAGTAAGCAGTAGAAATTATTTTTCCAAATATTCTTGTTGTAAGGTTTAATTTAGATTTCTTAAAATGAGTCTGACCAATGGAAGAATTCCCAAAACTGCCCGAATTACTTTCGAAAGTCTTTTGCCAAAACTCGGAGAGTTTGGTAAATATCAAAGGCAGATCTACATCCTACTCGGATTGCCTGCAATTAGTTGTGCCATGCATGCATTGGCATGGGTATTTTTAGGAGCAAAAGTCAATCATAGGTAAATAAACATGGGTTTGTTTTTTATTTTAAAAAACTTATGTCTCCAAGTATTGTACGACAATTGTATTGGATTTTAGATGTCAGCTACCGAATGAAGGGCACGACGCAGTTTATCGAACGCTTCCTGATGGATTGCTGTTTAATGACACATACCCTACGGACCCCATTTCTGGTGAATCATCTCAATGTTATAGATATGAAATAGACAGAATTGGGGAATTCAATGATACTGAGGAACCGAACTTAATTTCATGTAACGGGAAATACATTTTTGACACTTCAAAATACCAAAGTAGTGCTCGAATTGATGTGAGTACAATTTTTTTTAAAAATCTTATTATTATTGTTTAACCTTACTGTAACTTCTGCCTGTATTTAAATCTCTATCATATTTTTTACTTTCACATGCCGAAATTTTCAGTTCGGGCTGATTTGTGAATTCAGATACCTGTATACTGTAGCAGAGACGTTGTTCAAAGGGGGAATATTAATAGGAGCTATTGTATTTGGTGACCTATCAGACCGGTTGGGCCGACGGCCGATATTTTTCTTTGCACTTGTTCTACAAGTTACATTTGGAATTTTGGCTGGATTAGCTCCCAATTATTGGACCTTTGTTCTTTCCAGGTAAAGTGGCTTGGTTTCCATTTTTCCCAATACATCAGTGCAAATGCGAAATTCAATTCGATCGATTTCTTACAGAATGACCATAGGCGCAGCAAACTCAGGGATATTTTTGGGTGCATTTGTAATAGGTAGGTGATGATCATATTAAAGTCATGACTTTAAGTCATGTATCAGTTGAATAGGGTAACATGAATGTTACCCTATTCAACTGATTTGTTCGTTTAACTTGTTTTATATCGTAGCTTTGGTTAGTTGATAGACTACTTTTAATCCAAGATCAACTCATTTAATAAATGTAAAAAATTTACAAATTTATTTTTTTAAACTAAGCACTTGAGCTAGTTGGACCAAGTATGAGGGTCTATGCGGGCATAGGAATGCAGTACTTTTTTACCATTGGATATGTCGTCGTCGGACTTTTGGCTTTCTATATTCGAGATTGGCACATGTTGCAATTGGCTTTATCGCTTCCAGGATTACTCTTTTTATCCTATTATTGGTACTACACTATAATTTGTTTAGAGTTTGATCTTCTGAATGAATCATTTATGTTCTCATACATATATTACAGGATAATGCCAGAATCAATTTTATGGCTATTAGCAAAAGGTCACAAAGATAAAGCAGTGGAAATTTTAAAGAAAGCCTGTAAAGTTAATGGAACTGAGATCCCAAAAGAAACGTATCAGGCCCTTAGTGATGAAGATAAGCCTGAAGACCGTTCTGCTCTCGGAATTCTGCAGATTTTCCATTACCCTCGAGTAGCCCTGAGGTCCTTAAATATATTCTTTTGTTGGTTCGTCAACAGCGGAGTCTACTATGGCCTGGCTCTTAATTCAGGAAATTTGGGTGGCAATGATTATATCAATTTTGCAATGTCGGCAATGGTTGAAATACCAGCCTACACTTTCCTTATTCTCAGTCTTAATAGATTTGGAAGGAAAGTTGTTCTCTGTGGATGTTTACTGGCTGGAGGGTCGTTTTTAGTAGCCTGTGCTTTCATTCCAGAAGGTACAGAAGCAAGATTGTCTAATTGGGATGTAATTAATTAAAATTTTGACTTTTTCAATTCTTATGATTGCAGAATTTCATTGGCTGCTCATAACTTTTAACATGATGGGCAAAATGTTTAACGCTGCATCTTATGCAGCGATTTACCTCTTTGCTGCAGAATTGTTTCCAACAGTAATCAGGCACGGTGGAATGGGCGTTTCGTCTGTCTGTGCCAGAATTGGGGGTATTTCTTCAGACTATGTCATATTACTGGTAAGTTTTGTCAAGGCTTTTGTTACAACAAAAATGTTTTTCAACATTTGATTCGTCATGCTTCGTTTAAGGGTGAATATTGGAAACCGCTTCCGCACTTGATTTTTGGTGGAGTATCGTTGGCCGCTGGTCTTCTCTCTCTTTTGTTACCCGAGACGTATGGAAAAAGACTACCTGAAAGCATGCAAGATGGGGAAACTTTTGGAACGTAAGTTATAAAATGAACAAATTTAACGGATTGTTATTAATAGCTAAAGTTTGGTTTACATTAATTTTATAGGATAGCTTATAATACATGGGACAATGACAATAGTGAGCAGTTACAAAATGATGGGGCTGCAGTATCCAATACAAAAGTTTAGAATGAGCTTAGCTAAAAATTTAAACGGTTTGCTAGTAACTTAATTGTATGCGATAAATACCAAAGACAGTAGTAACTAATGAATAGTATTGTTCAACTTTAAAAGACTGAAACTATCTAAACTATCTCTATATATGAGTAGTGGGCCCACTACCTACAAATAAAAACAGACAAATTCAAAATTTATTTTCCGGACTTTTAAAAATTTATTTAAGGTTTAAACAACAAAGATATGTTTGGATATTTAATAGTCACACTGAAGGTTAAAGATATTAATAGAGTAGTTACAAGTTGGCTTGTAAAAAATCATTCTACCTTAATTAGTTAAAGCTTCTCTGTGCAACTTGATTAAGAGCATCTCCAATATTGTCTTCAAATAAATTTAAATCCCGGAAGGGTTGCCCCACAGGGTTATTTTAAACAAAAAATGTGCTAATCTACTTTTATATTTCATACTCAGGGCTTGTATAATACCATGTAAAATTCCGGTCTTCTTCGTTCATTCTTTAAAAACCTAGGGACTACCACATAGGATGACCTGAAAAACATTATTGCAAATATGACCCGTATATTTGATATTTAGGGACCATAAGCTACCACAGTGCAAAACTTCTGCTTTCTGTAGTCATTTAAAAAATCTTAAGGGTTGCTCCACAAGGTTCACTAGAGATAATTATTTCGTAAATCAAACTTTTTATGTGATATTCAAGGCTCAAAGGCACTCGCAGTGGTCAAAATTTCAAGGTTGTGGGCCGTCGTCATAATGTTTTTATAATTTTAGTTAAAATCACTAACAAATAGAAACCACCCCCAATTTTTAGCCACTATGGGCCAACCTCTCAACATATTATGCCCATTTTTAAACTTTAGTTCTATATTGACCGAATAAACTTGTATGCAAAATTTCAAGCCAATTGGACATGTTTGAAGAGAGCTATCATGTACCAGACAGATAGAAACTGATATGGTTCCATAAGCCCTTGTAGTCGGATTAAACATTAACAACAAATTTAAATAAATTTAGAATACAACGTAGTTCCAAATTTGATTTCTTAAATGTGATAAAACGATGCTGAAACATGGACAGTGTTCGAAGATAAAAGTTTCTAAAACTTCCGAGTCAATAAAAAAAACAGTCACTGCTTGTTATGTTGTAAAGAAGGCGTAAAATGCAGGCATTTTCTGTGCGTAAATTCATCGATAACTTTAGAAAACCCGATTTTGCACCGTATGTCGTATAAAGAAATTTGGTCAGATTGACATAAGCTTTAAAATGACCTACTTTACAAAGAAATCTAGCTTTATCACCTGAAAAGGTTTCCTTGTTAGAAGAAGTAATTTGTAATTCAATTACATTTTTTTTGAAAGTAATATGGTTTGAAACTATTTTTTTCTATTTGAAACAACGGTTAGAATGACGTTCGTCTCATCTAAATTTGATGAAAACTACCATTTGACATTTTAAAGGTCGGGGGTCAATACTTTCAAAAGTTTTATGATTTAAATCTTCAAGTTTTGGCAGAGCGGTTGTAAGGAGCTTATCAGATTTCAATTAGGATAAGTGATTTAGTAACGGATAGACAGACATTTCTACTGCTTTAAATAATGAAATGGTACAATGCATATTTTCTTTTCCTGCAAGCACAAAAAGTTTTTTTTGTTCCAGTGCAAAAAAAATGTTTCTTCCAATACAAAAAAACATATTTTCTTCCAATACAAAAAAAAGTTGTGTTCCAGTACAAAAAAAGTTTTGTTCCAGTACAAAAAAAATTTGTACTAACTTTACGCAGGTTATTTATTCATAAGCATAACATTATCATGTCAACACTTTGTTCACCTTGAGTATCGTAAATTATGTATTAGGTTGAATCATCCCTATCAAATCTCTTTATCGTTTTAGAGGTCATATTTATACGGTTCATTTGGATGCATTTGTCTAAAGATTTTAGCTCGAATTTCTTTCAAATTTTCAGCCTTTTCCTCTTCCCCTTTTAACAATAATGCTCGAATCTCTTCAGCATTTTTTTCATAATCAAATTCAATCTCAGGTGGTGCTGTTTGAACTGATCCTTGCTTTGAATTCATTTGCATCGGTGCTTTCTTCTGAGAAACGGTTTCCTTTTGATTTTGTCCAATAGAAATTACTGTACCTCTTTTAAAATCTCCTTCCGTTCCATCCGGAAGACGATCTTTCTTTACCATAAGTTCGTCTTCCCTTTCTCTTCTATCCTCTTCATCTTCCTCTTCAATCCACTTTAATTTCAGGTTCGGAATATGCTCCTTCATTTCTTTACGATTTGGGATATCAGACGTTAACTCCATAGGTCCTGATTTAATTGCGGGTGGATGTTGGGGTCTTGAGAATCGGAGACAAAGTAGATTGTTCGAAAGGATTCCTAAACTACATTTAGTTCGCCAGCAACTTCGAATAATTTGTCCACAGCCTTTGCAAGTGTAGTACATTTCTTCAGGTACTCTTGGGAATCCTGGTCCTTGACCAAACCCGCTGGGGAAGTTCATGTAATGAATCCAATGTGTTCGATTTGAGCCCAATTTTCCACTTGCAATTATCGTCCATTCGTAATGAGGAGCCAGTGAAAGTGCAAGTTTCTGTTGAATTATAAAAGTTAGATGACTTGTTATATCTTAGTTAAATTGGGTCATACGTCTCTCCAAAATACGACTGGTGAGTCAATGATCCCTTTTGCACCAAGACTTCCAATGATTAGTAGTGGAATAGAGGAGAACATGACACCAATGTAGTGACATATTTCAGGCACTTTGATTCCATCAAATTCAACCCGTTCTGGAACAATCCCTCGGTGTATGATGTAGAGCTAAACTTGAAGGCAAAATCTGTATTATTCATATTATTCAGACTAATTCGGAGGATTTAGAAGCCTAAAATAAATAAACTATAGCTCAATCAAACTCACGAAAATCGTGGCAGGTGTAAAGTACTTCCAAGCCAATCTGTAAAACAATGTAGTTTGGTAACAGGTCATGTTTTTGACTACATTGTCAATATTTCTGGTACCTATATTCGATGCAGATTTTTTAATTTATTTGAAATTGATTAATGACTCACTCTATTTGATTTTTATAAAATTACATAGCCTTACCCCAGAGGTACGTTAAAGCTATTGTCTCAATAATAAAGACGTATGCAAAGGAAGTTGCGCTGCAATAATTCTCTAGAAAGATTTGAATGTAAATCCCTCCCTGTCAATTAATTCAATACGGTTTTAGATTTCGAAAGCCATTACTATTATTATTAGTTAGATGTGACAAACCCTAGTTAAACAGACGACCGTTGCAAGGTATGTGGCAAGAAGAAAAATCGTAAGCATAATATTTGATGCCTTTCGATCATCAAGTATTAGCCGTACTCGGTCCCATCGTCGATAATCTCCACGCTCATCCGGATCAAAGAAGATTCTAAACGAATCAAACAACTGTTTGTATGAATCCATCACAGTTCTTTTGAGGAAGTAAATCCCACAGAACTGAAAACGTAATTTCAAAACAATAGTGTTTATTGTTTTTTTTATCAAACATGTTTTTATGAAATGCACATACCGTTCTAACAACGCTTAAGCACACCAATCCACAATAAAAGCTAAAGGAATAATATTTTAAAAACTGAAGCTCCGGATGACCTTGAGCACCCTGAGCAATGATTAAAGGAAATACTTCAATAACCGGATCATTTCCTGGATTCGAAAATATAGCATGACATAAAACTATGGATTTGTGACAATCATGATCAACAGTTTATACTCGACTTACCAAAATAGGAATTGGCGAATGGTTTAGTGTTTGGATAAGCTTGAGCGATCTTCCAATACATGTTCATTATTAAAGAAACGAAGCAATGTGTAATCCAGCTACCGAAAGCTGCAGCAAAGGCCGAGCTCTTGATATCTCTGTTGGTGTAAGGTCGATGGCTTCCAATTAAAATATAAACACCGGTACCAAGTCCTGAAGCGATTAAGGAGTGCTTTATTACTGCTACCCAAGCCTTCAAACAAAAGAAAGTTTGAAAGGACAGCTTGAAATATTTTTTTTACAATTTTGTTAAAAATACCTCTCCACGGATCAGATTATGAAAGCCTTCTGTATTAAAGAAATTGGCCAAAACAGGGGTTGGAAGAATCCAACCATTCATAAAAGGTATTGCCTAAAATATACAAAAATGAAATTCCACATCATTTCTATTCGTACAAGATAATTTAAAAACAGCTTAGAAAGATACTATTACCAGCAATGTGTATCCTATGAATAGTATTGTGAAATTAAAGGCCCCTACGAATAATACAAAATATTTATTTTAGATCCATAGCTGATAAAATATTGACTGATAGGTTTATCATATAACAAGTTACCTATAAATCTTATCCTGAAACGAAGTATTAAAAAAGCCAGAAAATAAATTGCGGCAAGTAATATTAGTAAATCTAGGGACGGTATCCCAATGTTATTAATACTATACTGTTCTTTCCCATTTCGACTCTTTGTGGCGTCTGGATAAGGAATGATTTTGTGTGACTTGCTCCTTTTTGGATAAGTATTAAAAGGATGCCAGGGTAAAACTTCGTCAGCGAAATCGCTTTTCCATACTCGAAGTACTCTGGCCCTACAAAATTTACATTCAGTTTTTATTTGCAGTTAATTATTTTATGATAAATCCATATATACCGAAAAAACTCATAAGCCGGACTTCTGGATTTCTCGTTGAGATGAAGATCGTCCTCCAAAATGTCAAAATCCTTACAATCCGTTGTAGTCCATTCCCGATCGCAACTTGTCCAAGGGAATTTTTCACGAAAAGACTCACAAGCGTAGAAAGCTAACCATACCATTCTTGTATTGTTTATAATTACACTAATAAAAGTATTTGCAAACATAGCTGCACCTAGACCTAAGAGTGAGAAATTAAAAGTTGATTCTGTGTGTAAATGTAACTTCATGATGGACAAAAGTGCTTACCAATAAAAATCGGAGTAATTTTCCACACATGGAATGGTCCTGTTTGACCAAACTGTCCTAAAATCATTTCTAAATATATAGCAGGGGCCGTCAAGAAACAGGTTACGATGAAGTACATGACACAAAATGCAACTGCAGAAATAGAATTTAAAGAACTGTTATAATTTGATAATAATAATATATGCAACATACGAAAAAGTTTTTACATTACATGAACCGTATTTGATACAAAGTTGAGGAAAAGTCCATAAACTATAGCCACAGATTGCAAACCCAAAAGCAAAAGCGATGCTTCCTTCCTCTTCAAAAAACTTGTCCCTTGCATTATCATGAAAAATCTGCTTCTTCCGTCTTTCTTCGTGCCACACTTCAGCTGTTTTAAATTTAAATATTTAGAATGCTTAGAAATTTAAAATCCCGTAATAGTATTTTGTGATAAAATACGAACATTAGTCAAATCATGATGTTTTACATTCTAAAAGGCTGTAATCACGCTCTCGACCATGACCACGATCTAAGATGTCTTTCTCCTCAACACCAAGTTTTTCAAACGGAAAGTTAACTATAATATTTTTGAAATTTATGTTAGAAATTCACATTCTGTTTGATATCGCAAAAATCATATCCACTTTTTCGTACGATCATTAAGGGTATGCTTTGACGTTTGCAAGTCTGGTAAAACTCCAGCTTTGTATATCTTTACAATATTGTGCAAGCCTTCTTCATCGCTGTCCCCTTCAGCATATTTGACGTCTGGTTTATTCTGTGCAGAATCAGGGTCTAAATCGTCGTATTTAAATGTACCGTCGCTTACAAGTCTGTCTTGTGTTCCACCATCTTCATAAGCTTCAATTTCGAAATCGTATTTTTCTTCGTCTGGTAAGAATGCTTCTTTTCTCGGATGATCTTTGGTACTTGTTGGTTTCTTTGTAGAATGCGAGTCTCCCATAATCACAATAAAAAAAGATGAGGTGCAGTGAGGTACTTGAAAAATGTATTTTAAGAAAGCTATCTTGTAAAATTGGATGAACAATATATGAAAACTGGGTATTCAAATACCGATTGGTCTCCATTTCTATTCACTTTTACTTCATTTGTAAACAGAATTATTTTTGGGGATGCAGTATTGTAATAGTATTCGATACCGTAAGATGCCTTGACAACGTTTCATTTCAAATTTCAACGCATCGTCATATGTAGCCTCGGCTAAATGTATGTATATACATAATACATCAAGCGAGTCGTGTTAGATTCAATCTACTACACTCATCTCTAATAATGAATCAATTAAACCATCTACCGCTTTGAATGAACTACGCGTTTCTTTTTGTGTAATAAAACAACGGGGACCACTGCATATTTATTTCATTTAACAGATTGCATGTGCAAAACAATTTCTAAGTTGTAGCACCAGTCCAATCCAACACTGATTGATGCTTATGCATATATGATGAGCAACTGGTTTTTTTGTCTAAAAACCTAGTTATGCTAATCATTTCTGTAGTAAAGATGATTTTAGAAGAACTCCAGTCACTCATAGAACTAGAGAGCACAATATTATTAATCTTTAATTTTTACAATTTCATCTCTTCAAGTATTAATATTTGTTATACGAATGTTTACTGCATTGTTCAATTGTAGTTATATTCAGAAAGTTTTACTTTTTGTCCCAAATATTTAACCTTCAAACTATAATTGTTTACTACAATGGTAATATAACTTTTGAAACATTTTTAAAGATGTGTTATTCACAACTATGCATATTTTTTTTATAGAAATTTCCTTTATAATTTTAGAGACTCAAAACAAGACCAAATCTATTTTTTGGAAGTATTTTACTATTCATTTTCATAAATGCTACAAATGGAGCATCATTAGAGTCACAAGAAGGAGACGAAGATTTGGATTCCTTAATCGATGAGTTTTTGACAGAAACGCAAGAATTAAGCAAGCAATCAAAATCGATGGACAGTGCAACTCAAACGCAAGGAGATAACGTTATTGCTCTTAACGCACAATCAAAATTTTTCAAAAATTCAAAGTGCAATTGCACAAAATTTTACATGTGTGATGTTGAAGAAAAGAGTACCACTGTTGGAAGTGACGAGAGCGAAAGTGAAGACAGTTCTGAAGGGGTGGATATCAGCGTTATTAATATTCGGCTAAATGTCCCTGCTGATGCTTGTCCGCACTACTTGGAGATTTGTTGTGACGTTCGAAACAATTTTTTGCTAAATAAATCTGCAATTTTCTCACGAGCTTTAAATTTTAATGTGTTTTAAATTAATAAATTCTAGAAAATAAAGCAAAATGCTGCACTTTCAGTACCCCCCAAGCGAAAGACCAAAGAACAAAAATGTGGCAAAAGGAATATCGGTGGAGTTGGGTTTCGTATAACTGATGGCAAAGATGGTGAAGCTCAATTCGGGGAATTTTCGTGGATGGCTGCGTTAACTGAAATTATCCCACCGATTTATCCTGATGACAACCCTAAAACCAAATTTGTATGCGGGGCATCTTTGATTCATCCCAGAGCGATATTGACTGCAGCACATTGTCTGAAAAAGTAATACGAGTATGCATAGTTTGATTCAAATTTATTTTTAAAATTCTCGTAATGACAACTATAAAAAATATTTGCAGTAAAACTGCGAGCCGGCTTAGCGTGCGTTTGGGGGAGTGGGATACAATGACAAATAGCGAAATATACCTTCACCAAGATGTAAATGTGGAAAAGGTTATGGTCATATATTTCTGTTTGATCTCATTGTAAAATGTTAGCTGAGTTTAAAACTGAATCTTTCCGTTTTCAGATTATAATGCACGAGAAATATCCTGTCAAAAGAACTATAAAGAATGATATTGCTATTGCAATTTTGGAGAAAGAGGTTGAGCTGGGTTCACATATTTCACCGATTTGCTTGCCCCCTGCAGGTATTAATCTAGATGGGGTCCGGTGTTTCGCTAGTGGGTGGGGCAAAGATGAATATGGTAAGAAAGTGACGACTTTTAAAAAACATTTACTTAGTTCCATATGGTATTTCACAGATATTTCGGATTTTACAGGACAGGAAGGACGATACCAATCGATTTTGAAACGCGTAGATTTACCAATTGTCCCCCGCGACCAGTGTGAAAAAGCATTTCAAACTACCAGACTGGGCAGCAATTTTCGGTTGGATGATTCTTTTGTTTGTGCTGGTGGAGAACCAAAAAAAGACACTTGCAAAGTAACAATTTTACCTAACAAACGGACCCTTTCTTAAGATTAAATGAGTTGGTAGGATTAAAAATACTAATTGATTTGTTATAGGGCGATGGGGGGTCTCCTTTGGTTTGTCAAATGCCAGGTACAGATTATTATGTACAATACGGAATCGTGAGCTGGGGAATGTCTTGTGGACTATCTATTCCAGCGGCCTATGTCAACGTCCCTAAATTTACTGATTGGATTGAAGAAAAGCTTGCAGAGGCTGGATTGAGCATTAAATAAGCTCCTAATTGGAACATTGACTGAACTTATAAATTAAAATCCTTAAAAATACAATTAATTTGTATTTTAGTTAAGCGACTTCAGTTGTACGCTGAACTAATGTCATTTGTAATAAAATGTTATGAACATAATGATGAAATAGAATTATTAGACATATCAAAGTCAGTTTTTGATCTATTAATGTAATTTTTAAACTAGCTGAACTTGACCAAATATTGGTCCTATATCTTCTAATAATAATTCAAAATGTTAAAAGCCATATTCATTTGTTGAATGAAATTATCAATAGACGTTCCGGTGTCTTTATGATTTTGATAAAATGAACTAGCATCTTAAACACTCCAAATGAAGCTTTTTTTCTATACTCTCAATATTGTGCTGTGTTTATCTATCCAAAAACTTTATCTAGAAGATAAAGGTATTATGATATTAAAGTTAACAAGCATCAAATTTCCTATTGCTAGTGTCGTAGACCGAGGTAATAAAACTTTCCCGTGCAACTTCATGGAGCCCGACTCCGAATTACTATTTGCAAACAGATTGTCAATAATTTAAACAACTTTCTAAATTCCATCTTTATGTGGACCTGTTTAAAAACCCGTAGGGGTTACCCCATAGGATCACAATGGAC
>JAQGBQ010000524.1:0-20205 GCA_034698485.1 Vertagopus arboreus | reverse complement strand
TGAAATAGAATAATTAGAATGCACCAAAATCTAGTGAATGTAAAATGCTTATGCTGATCAGACGTATGTATTATTTTTGCTCATTATCGATAAACAGAGATTTTAATCATTATATTTTATATTTTACACAATTCAACTTAAAAATCGAATTCATTATTTTTGATCTGGGGTTTAGGCAGTAAAAGTCAAACTATGCCATTTAGAATTCATTACTTCAAACTTCTTGCACTCTTATAAATATATACATGATAGCGTTACTTTTAAAAATGAACTTTTTCGCTTACAATTTTCTAACTATTTATCTACAAA
Organism: Vertagopus arboreus; assembly: GCA_034698485.1. Classification (NCBI taxonomy): domain Eukaryota; kingdom Metazoa; phylum Arthropoda; class Collembola; order Entomobryomorpha; family Isotomidae; genus Vertagopus; species Vertagopus arboreus. The sequence goes on along the minus strand of JAQGBQ010000524.1, from coordinate 19,896 downwards.
CAATTCGAACTTATATCATTGTTGTGTATGAAGACGAAAATTCGTCTGTTTTTCGCAATGAAAGATTAAATATTCGTCCTAATAATTATACTCCAGTTGAATGAAGGATATAGTATTTACCTTGATGAAAAGACTGAATTAATCAATTAAATTTATGTACATTCATTCCTAAGAGAGGTTTAAGAAATATTTATAAACAATGATATTGTTTAAGTCGTATCATGACCTAAGACTTCTGTTGACTTTCTCTGATTTCTTGTGAAAGTAGAATACATATGAACGATGATGGGGAGTAGCGAGACTTGAATTCATCTATTCTGAAAGTCAAAGAAGAAATTGGGAACTGCGTTATTTGAAAACATAGGGTTGAAATAAATGTTCTTGTAATAATAATAATAATATTACATGTCTGTTACAAGTTATTGTACAATGTGATTGATTTTTGGTATACTTTTTGTTGGCTTTGACTCTTGTTCTGACAGACACGGAGAGTGAAGAGATCAAATTCAGAACAAGATCATTCATTACACGAAATATTATTATTGCTTGTCATCAATTAGCCAAGTGCAACGGATTAAAAACAAATCAATTGAAATCCAAAATCCGTATTAGTCATCATCTCACTTTTTAACCGTAACCGTTATTCAACATCTTTATTTAATTCCAATGCCGCTAATTTCCATTTTAGTAGACAACCTATGCTAATTTATAATTGCTAATAATGACGTCATGTGTAATGAGGGTGTGTCACGGTTGGATTTAAATTACTCCGTTTAAAGATCAAGGTAAATCATTAACTACTAAATCCACTAATTACAAATAATTAGTTCAAGTTGGTTATGTTAATTTATTTTGGTTCTATTTTTTTTCTAGGCAGCTGTGAACATAATTGACAGTTGACAGAACATAAGAACTGGACAGTTGATCTTAATTTTTTTGGATACCGAAGATAGAATTTTGGGGATATTTTCTTATCGAACTTGATAGATTAGCCGGACTCAGAATTTGACATAGTTCATAGTTAATTCAATAATCGATAAAGATTTGAGAACTATTTTTGTACATTGTCAAAGTGAACTGTGATGGCTTGCATTTTACAAGACGGAATTAACGCCCAAATCTCCGGGTTGGTCACAGATGTTCATAATACCAAGGACAATGCGATTTGGTATAAAGTCCAAGTTGTAATCAAGGAAGTATTCTGGCATGTCGAGAGACGATACAGTGATTTCGAAGCGCTGCATAAAAAACTCGTAGATCTACAAGGTATAAGAGTATTCATTTTTTAATTATTTAAATTGAAGTTTAGGTATACTTTTTTTGAAATGTTATTATCGATTGCAGGTATTCCACGGGACAATGTAGTCCTTCCGCCAAAGAAATTGATCGGGAACAAGGATCCGGAATTCGTTGAGAAACGTAGAGAACAATTAGACATTTATTTATCCTGTGTTTTACAACTACTGGGTAAAAATCCACCAGAATATTTGGCAGAGTTTTTAAATCTTCACGAGTATGAGATTATATTCATGCTCAAAAAGCTGGCGATTGAAATTTTTGAAAAAGGGGATCAAATACTCGAATCAGGAGCTCCATTTATGTTGTCACCTTATCAGGTTTGTAAATTAGTACTTGAAAAAATTTCAGAAAATCTTTTTGTTCAATTTTGAATGTTTTTTAAAATACTTTTCTTTAGATACATGCAATCAACGAAAGAATGCGAATGGCCTTAGCTCCTTTGGATTCTGCAGATAAACGGCATGATTTCAGCCACATCATAGATTTCTGCACGAGATTAAAACATCTCGAAATTGTCGGAAGTAATATTCCACTGGGGAAAAGTACGATAATTCCAAATCAGTATCAAGTGGATCTATCTCCATTCAAGTCCTTGATTGAAATATCCTTCAAACTTGTAAATTTTGACAAAATGGTTGAGGTAATGTGACAATCAAAATGACCATAGAATGTTTTCATTCCGTTTTTGTCTAATGTCTGTTTTTGAATGATTATTTTAGGTCAGGTCTGCACGACGCTCTGTCGAACGAATTTTCATTCATAACTCGCATTTAGAGTCTACAAATCAGCTTTTACTCTGCGACACATTGTACAAGTCGTTTTGTGAAGCTGGTCCTTCTCATACATGGCCGAGTCTTGTGTCGCTAAATCTGAGTAATAATGTGATAAAGGTAAATATTATTTGTATTTCTGGTTTTAATTAATTTTTAAATATCTATTAAGAGCGATAATTAATATTATGTTTTTTTATTTTGAAGAATGTAGACGATCTTGGACCCCTTGTAAGGAAACTTCGATATCTGGACCTGAGTTTTAATCAGTTGTGCAGTGTTTTTAATTTAACTTCCCTACCTGAGTTGGAACGGGTGTCTTACAGTGGGAACATAATTTCTTACCTCACAGATTTGAATATTCTTTTAGGGAATGTGAAGATATTAGACATGTCACAAAATCAAATCGAAAAGCTACAGTGCTTTGGAAAACTATATAGCCTAGTTGTATTAAATTTAAGCTGCAACAGAGTAAGCTCTGTTGAAGAAGTGCGCTTCTTATCCGACTTACCATGCCTCGAAGTATTAATCTTGACTGGAAATCCTGTGGCCTCGACAGTCGACTACCGTGTAAGGGCCTTAGCATATTTTAACAAGAGGGCTAGTGATATTTCTTTAGATAATGAGAAAGCATCGCTAATGGAGATCGATCAAATAGCTATTCTTCAAGCCATTGAATTGGCTCGGAAAACGATGCTTCCGTCACAGACTCGTTACACGTAAAGGGATCATAAACACAAGCTAATTCGGATTTTAAAATATAGTTTTACCAAAAGTTTAATACAAATATTTATTAATTTGATTGTAATATTCGCCGATCTTATCTAGTGAATAATTTATGTAACATTGTAGTCAGTTTTTATGAACCTAAATAAACCGTACTAAGTTTTAACAATTTCCGATATTTAAAGTGGTGCTTGTTTAATGAAAAGATTTATAGCCGGCTTGATTTTTTTTGTCTTGAACTCGTTTTTTATGCTTATTGCTTGAGAATTTCTCTGACCATTATTTTTTCATATATGAAATCTCATTGTTAAATCATTTCATGTTTCATATTATGGTAAGCTATCTCACACATACTTGACAGCAATTCCAGGACCTAACGATCTATTTCATTTTGGTTTCTGTGTATCACAATTCAACACATGAAGGCAGAGAAAGTGGTGACGAACAAACTCCTTTCTTGGAGAAAAAGCTAGAATCTATCAATTACATATATTTATTGATTGGATTAGAATAAGGATTTTGTTTTTTAGGGTAGTAAACTACTACTCACCTCCGTATACAATATAGATGCGATACGTCAAATGTTTCATGCAAATGAAGAGATAAAAAGCGTATTTACGCTTGAAGGAGTTTCTAAACGAACCGTAACCGTCTGTCTACTACTCAACTCTACTAATACATACATACATCCTCTTCAAACTAAAGAGTTGAGTTTGCTAACTAACCCGCCGCCTTGCTTTATTTCGAGAGAGTGTGTCGGATTTTATATGAATTTATGATTCAAAAGGGCCCAGCACCAAGAAAATAAAGTATAATAATAACATGTAATAATATCAGATCAAGTTGTATTATGCCACTCCACGTCAAAGACATTAGATAACAAATGCAGAGGCTTTTCTCGTTCTTCTGAACCGTTCCTTTCTCCTTGGATCAAATGGAGAAAGCGCGAGAAAACATGCAGATATTCCAAGCCGGAAAGTTGCGTAAGGAGTTGTACAGTTTTGGCTAAGCCCGCATCAGCATGTTGTTGTATCTAATACTCAGCTAATGTACTCTGTTTTCTGTCCTAAAATTCTCCTCAACAATTTACTCCAAGTTGGATTCAGTATTTGTGATTGATACGACCCTAATGCCCGGTTTTTCACTCCGCCTCTTCTCAGGTACTCTACTACATGCTTTCCCTAGAAGCTGAAAAAATTCAGTACAGTTTTACACGAAGAGTGAAGAGGACGGCTGGTCTATGTGATAATATACTTTTACATCCGCCTGGTCTCGTGTCTTGTTTGTGGTGAGTTACCGTTCCGTGTGTGCGGTTCTCACACTGCTGTACAACACCGTTCAGCCAATACATAAAAAATAATCGACTTAAAAGGTCTTGACGTGAAAGTGGAGAAAGGGGGCTTGGAGTCAGGAAAACATTAAGAAGGGAGGAGTTGTTTTAAGAACAAATTATTTACGTGAGTATACTATAGGAGAGTAACTGGTACAAGATGTAAAAATCCAGAATGTAGGCATACGGATCATTTCAGAGAATATTGTATTTGCAAAAAAAACACATCTCTTATGATTCTTCTACTCGTCTGCGTTGCCTTCAATTGGATTGTCATCATTTTACTGTTGCGTAACATGCAATAGTATAGTTGAAGAATCAATAGCTATCAGCAGACTCTTCGTTCTTATAATATTTTCTCCATCAATTCACTTACTGGGATTGTCAACTACTTCTTCTATTTTTGGAGAAAGTAAGTAGCGAAATATTATGAGACTCCTATTTTCTTTACTCGATTAAGATCTTGACAACTCCCCTACCGCACTTAATATATTTATTTTGAAACTTTTACATGCACCTATACATTAGCCTAATTGTAGACTTTGAGATGCGATGGGGGCTGAACAAAGAGAGTAGGACGGAAACATGAACATTTCCTATGAAAACCACGCATAAGATTCCTTCCAGATAGTTTATTTTTCTAACTCATTATGTATTACATATAAGTTATTCCATACTTTGCACTGTATATTTATTACAAAAATATATATTCTAGGGTGATTCTTGCATTTTAAGTCGAAATGATTTGATTTTACATTGTATTTCTTTTTCTGAACTGAAAAAGAAATATAATGCACATGTATGTATATTATGCAACTGACGGATGAACTTTTTCAACATGCATAAGCATTTTGAAATTTATCACGATTGGTACAACTGAACAGTCTATAACAGTATTTTGACGTTTCATAAGTAATCAAATCAAGATTTCATCGATTGCAAAGATATGAATTTAATGAAGGTACACACTCTAAGCCTCGAGGCTTAAACCATTTGCTGATCGACATATGATTTCAAATTTAAAGTAAACAATCATTCAATCAATCATTGATAATCAAATGTAATGAATGTATTCTTGTAGAAATCAAAATCTTAGAACATTTTCATAATATTTTCTGTTCATGATCCTTTCTTTCTTCCGTTCCATTTGAAGGATTTCGTAGTTAACTAAACATGTGATAAGAAATCTTTTGATTATTTAAATTGCTCTATTCTGATTCTCTCATGATAAGCCTTTAAAGATAATCTGTTTTGTGGAGTCAGATAGATGCTAAAGTCCATCCGAACTAGATCAGGTTTCTTGGAAATTCCCTACGGACACCCACTAGGCTTGTTGGGCTCAATTTCCTATCCATTTCCATTAGTCGTAACACAACTTCCTCTCTGTCCTTGATGAAATCCAGTTAACCCAGCCTTTTGGATCATATTGGTTGTAATACCGAATTAAATAAATCCCCTTCTATTTCGTTTAATGTCCTTCGCACTCTATTTGGATTTCGGATATCACTTTACAACATTTCCTCAAAATTACATCAATATAATCCAAATTTATCTTATCCTTATTTCTCGCACTAAAATTATCCGATATAATATCACTAGAGTTTATTTTGGCAATTACATTAGGTTGAACATACATATGTTTGTGTTGAAATCATATCTATTAGCTTAACCATTTCTATGTATTTACAGATTTGATGAATAACTGGAATACATGTCCAGTTTTCACCATTGACAACATTTTAAATTGTTTTTATCATGATTTAATTATTTTAGTTAAACTAATTAACTAAAAACTTTTCCAAAAATTCTTTATTGTCCTGATGATGACCGCAGTTGACGGTTGAAAGCTTGACCAATAAATTTGTTAAAATTATCCTTGTACCGAGAAAGTATGGAGTCTAATGTCCAGTTTTCCCTATTTTGTTGTAAAAGTATGAATACCTTCCCAACCTTTATATGGACCTATAATCGGCTGATCTCTGATTAAATAAAATACGTGTTAACATTGCATAGAAAGTTTAGAAAGATTCATTGATCATATTTTAAAAAATATTTAGACTTTAAGCCTAAATTGAGCTCACTCATTGAAAAATCATCTATAAACTGGACTATGAGATAGCACAAATTGCAAATTAGATGCTTACTTTATATTCTAGACAGGATTTGGAATGTTTCACGTATCTGTTTCATGTTAGAGAAAGCAGTATTTTTTCATTGTTTATTAGGGTATAAGGTAAACATATTTATGTTTTTAAAAACTGAAAAGATGGTTACAAAAAATAAACCAAACATTTCCATTACTTAAGAAGAAAGTGAAAGAATCCTGAGGATTTATCTTTTTAAATGATTATTATAAAATAGAAGACCTAAAATTCTATAATATCTATCAGAAGGAATTGATAGAAATCTTGTAAATCATTTCATCATCAACACCATTTACATGATAGGACAAGAAAATATTAAAAACCAAAAACTATTATCATATTTATTCATTTCTTATCAAAGACTTAACAAACGTTAATAGTAAAGAGGAATGAATGCTTTTTAGCATGTACTTCAAACCTCATGTACGTTAGAGTCTGTAACTTAGACGCGGTTTATGCTCAGATCTGGAACAGGTTATACTTTGTTATTGAAGTATCTGATATTATTATGTGTCATGCATCTAAAAGTATTAACCATGTATTGCAGTCATAATAAACACTTGATAGTATTTTTACTACTATTTCATTTAAAAACAGGTGTGCCAAGTGTCAATGTATGAGTAATGTTTAGTGATTCGATCCCATGATCAATGAATTTGCACTAATGACTCAACAATCTGATTTTTAAGTTTCCGTTTAATCATTTAATTGAATTCCATCAAGGAGCACATAAGGCAAATAAAATGTTCTTTGTTGCCCATATTCAGCCTGAATGTAAATGTATTTGTTATTTTGATAAAATCTATAAATTATAGATAAATTTAAAATTTACAAATTTGTGAAATGGCTGAATTATACTTACATATGTAGCAATGCTGATAAATTTTGCATCTTCTGCATCTGCATTTGAATCAGAGGAAGACGAAAGAAGTTTGGTAGCTCTTAATGATAATAATTGTAATGATAGAAAACATAACATAGAATGTCAACTTCAAAAGTGTAAAATCATTAGGCAAATACACAGAGGCAAACCCACGATGTAAACAAAGGAAGGTCCTCCAGCCGGCTTGTCATTTTATTTCTGTCTGGTATGTTTATCTTAAGAACATAAAGGCAATCTAATTTAGTACACTACACACAACAGATTTAAAAAAAATACAAACAGTATTAAGCTAAATATAACCACATACATTTCGTTAATTAGCAACGTACAAGTTTATTGAATAAACTTAATACATTATAAAACAAATTAAGCAGAATGAGTAAAGATTAAAATCTTATTATATTTACTTCGCAAACAACAATAGAAATCAATTGGCTATGCAAATAGTCTCTGAACTCATATAAATAGTATTCTGAGCTTCAAGTACATCACCATGTACCAGGGCTTGTCAAAAACGCTGTAAATATATTTAATTAAAAAAATCGCTTCATCTTCATTGGTAATGGTTGATTCTGCATATCAGTTTTTGGATCACATGCTTAAGTGATACGTGTGTCGTAAGCATGAAGTAATATTGACACCGGAATAATTTATGACCTTAACTATCATGTCCAGAAAGTTTAGCTCCTCAATGGAATAAATTTCAAAAGTTTCGAGAAACCTATAATTATTTTGATATAGTTTTTCTATTATGGTTGAGTGGTTACGCCCATAAGCTTAAAAATAAAAATTAACAAATAGTAAGACATTAGTACAAATTTGTTTAAAGCTGTATAGTATTTGAATTATCGGGGAAGTGGATTAGTAGAAATGATTTCAATTTCCAATCGTGCAGGATGATGGAAATTTTTCTGAGGTGCTACGACATGAATAAATTTTCAAAAGATAGGAAGAGAGTAATACCCAAGTTAAGCCTTAGCCTTATCTCATTCAATACATTTTATGTCTCAGCTCTTATCAAATAGTACCTACATCCATTATTTACCCAAAATATCTACATAATAATGTGTGCAAGTATTGAATGTACGAATAGATATAACAATCCACTGAGTTGCGGATTTACTTTTATACCACGTAGGATATGAAATTCCATTTATTATTGTATCTCGACTTTTCGTATATTTACATATTGTTATACCAGTTCTAGAGTTATTCTCTCCAAACCGTTTTTATGTCATAAGGTTGCAACTATTATTGAATAAAGAAGGCTAGCAAGGAGAGCAATTTTTTAGTCAGTATTTGCTTCTACTTTTTTCGTTTTTAAGTTACTCTTATTTCTGTATTGTGTACATTTAGTGCGAAAGTGGACTTGCCAATATGGGTAATTTCGTGGGACATGTGGTGCCTGGCACGTTCTTCTTCGGATTTGCTATTTGGTGGCTTTACAACGTGCTTTATCGGTAAGTTTTTTGTGCTTCATAATATTTTTTTGTTGAAAAAAGTGTAGTGATCAGTTATCATTTAAGATACACTTGCATGCAAGGGAATAATTTACAAAAGAAATCATTGGAAAAAAAGATGAGGAAATCTTGAATATAAAACGGAAAGCCGATTAAAAAAGACCCAATTGCATATTATGTACGCTATGAAATTGCTAATAAAACCTTTTGAAGTAAGTGCAACCCTGGCCATATAACTCTGCCAGCTTCTACAACGAATTAAATACATACCCTTTTGTAATGGGTTTGGTCTAGGAAAGAAAAATTAAAACCATGAAATAAAAATTTATTCTTCGATTTTCTACACTTAGGATTCATACTTCCTTATGCAAAGTGTTTAACCAAGTCAACTGCTATCCTTTATGTTATAATTTCTACCCTTTCCTCAAAAAATACTATTCCGTCTGCAGAAATCAATTCTGATCGATTATTTAATCCTTCTGCTTAATTTCAACAGAAATCTTAATTTCCGTATTCTTGTATTAATGTATTACGTGCCAGCGTGGAAAAACTGTTAATCCTCATCCACCAGACCATATTATATTAGAAGAAAGTTTCAGTATTTTCTTTCAAAGCTTTATTTGCATGTAATTGTAGTCAATACTAAAAAGTTTGTTGTAAAAGCTGAAATCTTTTGTGTATACTTCTTGGAGCATTGGTCTAAACAAATTATTGTGCAGTATTAAAGTGTTCTTGATTGATGTTCAGGTTCATAGGTTCACGCCAACTGAGGTTAAACTGAACTGGCATGTTTTATGGGCACAAAAACTTGACTTCCAGAAAGTTTTTATAAAATTTCTCTCAAACTATTAGTCCATCCTGGTTTTGCTAATTTACTACTCTGGTATTTGCTTTGAAATTTACCTGTTATACATACAATACCGTTTTTATCAGTTTCTTTTAAATAGAGGTAGATAAGCATGAATAAAAAGCTTGAGAAATTAGAGAGAAATTGCGGTGTGAATATTATAAAAGGAAAAAAGCAGTGATATAATTTTTTACGCTAAGCTCGAGAGTGAGACGCTCGCAAAAAGCAATGCTTTCTCCTGTGTTAAGTGAAGTGGTATGCATTTTGAAGCATTTCGTACTGCAATTTCGTTTTTTTTTGCCTAGTATTATAGTAGTACTAGTAGTAGTAATACGGTACGCTGACTTTGACTAGGTTCACAGAGTCGATATTCAGACTGCATTAATTATTCAAAAGCAAACACGAGTGGACGACCAAAAAGTGCTCCAAAATTCTTATTCATTCAATCAACTTTTGCACCGTGCTTCTTCAATCCACCCATTTCCACTTTTCTGTTATCTTTCCGCCTTTTTCATGCATTGGTACTTTTACGAATAGTATTTTTGCACTCTTGTTCGCCACAGCCACTTTCAACTTTACTTTGCATAAGGCATTGAGATGATTAATTATTTCTAAACTTATATTTTATGCACGGTAATATATTCATTTATTTGAACTTTGGACTCTTAAATTTGTATATTTTCATAATAATAATAATGAAGAGAAAAATGATTTATTCTGTCCATTCTTAATAACTGATGCTACCTTGCATATTAATGCTTTTAGTATAGACAAAAGTACATGACATATGTTAATGATGACAAATTGCGAAAGGTAGATAAGCGACAGTTATAACTCATCCTGATATTTCATTAGCATAAAGAAATGAGTTGATATGAGTCATCTTTAAATGCTCATCGACACTGTCAGTTTCGATTGCTTATATAATCAGCAGTAAAACTGGAATATGAATCATTATTGAGAGTGAAACAAAAGTGTTCAGATAAATTCATTACTAGTATATACTTACTTCATCAATGTTATTAGTTGTATCAAGGTTCATCGTTGTAACAGGGAAAGAAACTAAAAAGATTAAAGCAAAGGAAAGGTGAAAGTTTATTTACGTAACAAATGACAACGGCTTCTTCAATTTGAAAGACTGAAATCGATTAATCACTATATTACTATTATTATTATATCAAAGTTGTATAAGAATTATGCCTGCAAGTATGAACTACTCAGAAATAAATTCATGATGCTAATGTAAATATAAGTACACAAATGACTCTATTCTAGCATAAGTTCCTGACAGTTCAATACCACCATTTGTTACTAAGTGTTTAGAAGTTTCGGTATAGATTGGTTATTATATGCAAATTGATTGAATTATAATGTTGACAACTCCTAGGTATTTCTATGCGAGACGATTTCGACCCAACGGTTACAAAAACGTCAGCAGTTTTCCTTCCTCGTGTACTCGAAATGTTCCTATTGAATCGATTGTCAAAGTTGGTGCTGTCATTATTGGCATTTTGGGTATGTCTCGCGTAAAAAAATGATGTATTTGTTTTGTAGAACGCATCAAATAAAGTAATCTTCTTCATCATAAAAAGAGGCATTTCTTTATAATGCTACTTGAATTAATTATTCACAGGGGAATTCTATACTGCCTTTGAAAATGGAATATTCGTTCACTGGGGTAAAAAAATATATTAAATTTATACTTCAATCAAACTCAGACTAGTATATTTATAAATATGTACGACTTAATTAACCTCTTGATTTCTTGTGTTAATTAATTAGGCAATGCTCAACACATGACGATGTTTTTCTTCTTTGGAGTAAACGGCGTTGTTGATTTGTGCCTTTATAAGAGATGGGCCATCCCACCGAAACTAGATTATGTAACTGCAGCTTTAGCGTTTGGAATCGAAGGATTCTTATTTTATTATCATCTTCATGGTCGTCCTCACATGGATGTCATGGTACGTAACTCGCTTTGTTTTATATGTGTCTCAAACGCTCATAAAATAAATTTTAAAAATTATCCGCTTAGATTTTGACACTTTCCAAATTTTATTTGACTCCTCGGAGCATTGAATATAATAATACAGTCAGGAATCAACAGCATGAAATCGTGAATGTAGAGACACGAAAGAAGGCTGAGTTGTAAACATGTGAAATGTCAACACAATTGGCTATTGAATTGAATTTATTGAACCTTCATGTCTCACTTTGTTTTGTAGGTTCATATGTTTTTGTTCTATGTAATCGTCGCGTGTGTCATCTCCACTTTGGCCGAAATGTACCAGCCCACGAACGTGATGCCCGCATTATGTAGAGTATTTTTTACAACTCTTCAAGGAACTTGGTTCTATCAAGTTGGATTTATTTTATATCCCCCAGTAGGGGACAAGTGGGACGTTGAAGATCACACTCAAGTAAGACTATTTTATAAACAATTACCCCTTCATAAAATACCCAAAATATGGAACCCTAGCCTACTATTTTTTTAATTGGTACGTTTTTGGAATAGTAGTTAATTGTTTCTCTCGTTTTGTTTGATTCCATGTATAGATGATGATAGTGACGATAATTTTTACATGGCACATCGCAGCCATTCTCGCAACAATGTTTGGAATAGGAGCTCTTATTTGGCTACGAGTCCAAAACTCGCCTAGCTCATTATTGCCAATGTATCAAATGGTGGACACAAACGAGCCACCGACATCAGATAAAGATGTTTACGGGGACGGAACTTTGCACCGTAACAATCAACAACAAAATAATTTTACTAATGGTCACATTCCATTTGACAAATCCAATTCTTCTATAAACCAAATACTAGATTCAGATAGTGAAGACGTTTAACAGTTTTTATAAGCATATATACATACAGTGGCTATGTAAACTACTTAACTATAAAAGACCTTTGAATTGAACGGTCATTATTATTTTAAAATTTTTTGACACACAATTATCTCAATGTAATTCTTTGTTTAGATTGTTTACTTTTTTTGTCTTTGAAAAAATTAGAGACGAAAATGTGATTTACAACTCCTGTCTGTCTGTTGTATACAGAAGACCGTGACAATTTTGTATGGTAGTAAATATTTAGCATATTATATTTTTTACTCTTTATGTTTATAAGGATGCTAGGTTAGGAAATATTATTTAATGAACATAGAAACGGCGATAGAGTGAGGAACGTGGGTGTTCTCAGCTCGAGTAATTACCTAATTAACCTTTAATCAGTCACCTTCATGATAAAATCAAACTCTTGTTCTAAGAGTTATAGTAATATATGTAGTTAGCATTTCGTACTCACTACTGTACGAATATTCACACAACTGCCTCAGCCTGAATTCGTTCTGTTTAAACGAAAAATAAATTCGGGACTAAATTTGCTGCAGCATGTGGCTGTGAAGAAAGGTAGGACTTCTTAATTATTTAACAATATAGTGGATCGTTTTAATGAATTAAAATAAGGTTGATTGGGAAGTAGAATATCTGGTATATTTCTACGCGGATGGATGACTTATATTGAATAGCTAGTGTTATTAGTATTTTAAGAATTTTTGACCATGGAGAAGCACATGAAAATGCTGAATCTAGCAATTACCACAAAACCGAGATAGTATTTTATTATTATTATAACGTAAAGTCATTGTCTTCTGCGAATCCATAAACAAATATTATTATGTAGTTTGTATTATTATTATGTTTATGTCCTAATTAGTAGAAACGTTTTTTATCCTTACGTAGAATAGTTTTATGCCTGTGACGTCTGTAAACCAATTTAATGTGCTTATTTAATTTTTGACATAAATAAGACGACAATGCCCAATCTGTAATGTTGTAAAGAATTGGCTTGTGAAAAGTAGCGAAAGGTTATTTGTTATTTACTTTATCTATATTAATGCTGTTCTTAATAGTTAAGACATAATATAACATTTGATAGCCTACTTCTTTGGAAGGCAAATTGTGTACGAGATGAAGAATGGAGCTATCCGTAAAATTCTAATCATTGCCTCGTGTTTCATACGAATCACGCACATTTCAAATCATTTAAACAAACGCCAAGACCTTTGTCCAGCACTGCTTCCAACGTTTTTATCATTTTCACAAACTTAGAAATGCAGGAAATTGGGATATGACAAACACTATATATAAATATACTATATATGTGTACCATTTTAAAACTGTGATATCTGGAATTCCGTACCGTAAGATGTATTGTTGACCTAAGCTGACGCAAAACGTACCAAATATTTAAATAAATAAATATTGAATGCTACGAATTCAACTTATTATGTTATATCATAGATGATGTCTATTTATTTTATATCATTTTTTGCATTCAAGCATATTTTAATTAATTAATTTTATTTGAACAGGAAATGTAGGTAAATTTTTTATTAAAAGTTTGGAGCTACAGGTGGCTTGCTTAATGATAGGATAAATACTAAGCATTTTGAACAAAATAGTTCAGGTTTACGGTAATTACTTAAATGCTAAGTTGTAAAATCATGTCATTCTTTTTTCGATTAAACTAAAGTTATTTAATTCAAATCTGTTTTATTATTCAGTTCTTCATACATAAGATACATATTTAGTATATTATATATAATTACTCTCAGAGATTGACAGATTCATAAATGTTGTATATGTGTATACTTGAGGATGTGATGAAAGCTTTAACTTACTAGACGAGCAGTCGGCCATAGTTTTTAGGATCATGGAAAGTCCAGGCTGCAAACCGGTCCCTGAGAACTTCATAGTTCTTGAACCAAACGTGTCTAGATGCTTCTATCCAATCCCCGAAATCAAGAACGAATCGAATTAGTCGATTGATATCGTCTACATCATATGAAGTCTCTTGAATATCAAACGGCAAAAGGACAGCAATTTCATCATCATCTGGTAAATTAAGGAAGTAGAAGTGTATGGCATCCAGAGGTGGTACATCTTTTTCAGTTCCGTAGTCTCCGTAAACAAAGGTCATTGTTGTAGTTGATAGTGCCGCTGCTTGTTCTTGGAGTAGCTTGATCCGATCCCATCTAGCATATTCCTCTTCTAGCTCTCTGAAGTACTTCTCCTTGTAAGCGTTGATTCGGATTTCGTCACGAATTTTCCAATCGAAAACTATCCCCACCAACATGCACATGGCACTGGACACGACCAAGACTAGTAACGCAAGGATCACAATATCTCGAGACATCGTGGATTCTGAAATTGATCAAAACAATCAGGCATAAGAATAAGCTTTTTACTTAGGATCCAGAACCATTCGTACCCATGCAACCCAATTTAATAGTTTGACCCCTATGAAATTTGAAATGAATAAAATAATAATTTGAATACATTTTCTACGTATAATTTCAAAGCCTCTAAAAACGTTGACCTCCAACAAGCTGAATCTGAGTAGGGTAGTTATTTAGATTTGTTTTCAAAATAAATTGCAGAACAGCAGGACCCGATAAGGTAATCGCACAATGATGAAACTTATACCGTTTTGAAAAACATTTCTGGGGCCAAGCTATACAACAGGTCAAAACATGACTAGCTATGTGGGTTTTATCACTACAATTTTGTTATTTTATTATTTTGACCTATCTCATGGCCTAGCTCCAGAAATGTTCTTTAAAACGGTAAAAGTTTCATTATTGTGAAATTTTCTCTCGTGATACGGATTGAAAAATATAGCATATACAAATATGAAGAATGTTTGTTTATTATTTACCCCTAAACTAGTTTGAAACTTACCTAGATTGATCAACACGGATTCAAATTTCAGTGAGTATCACAAAGGAAGCGACGATAAGCAGAAGCTTCACAAACTTGAATTGATAAACGTCAAGATTATCAAGAAAGGGCTAAAAAGAACTAGCAAAATTAGGGTTGGATTGATTTTCCAATTTTCCAAGTAACATCAACAACTGGTATCAACATTGTTGGAAAAAATTTCCATGACAACATTGAATTTATTTATATCTCATTTGTTGTTAAATAAATAAAGAGTTCTTAAATTGACTATATTTAGCTACTCGAAATGCATTTCCCCTTTATGGTTCTGAACAAAGACAACGTTCATGTCTTTACCATATGAATCACTCATGTATCCCTGGAAAAATTCACAGGTTGAAGATTATTACTATACATCAAGTACCTTTTGAGACTACTCAAGGGCTTAAATTTATTTCTACGATGTCATGCAAAGATAGATCAGTAAGTAGCCTTGTCTAATTGTAAGCTTTTGAGATGTAATTCATAGAAACTCGTCGATTCTATTTTTAAAAAATGTAGTCATGTGAAAGTAAAAGTTGTATAAGAAGTAAAGCTTACCACCGAAATGGAAAAGCTTAGTAGTAGTAACTTGTGTATTAGAATGTATTGGGAGAATTTAGTGAGTAAAGCCGAACGAAAGAAAATTCCTTGCCAAATTCAGAAAACAAAACAAGTCTTGTGGAAATAATGGTTAGCTCAAGGCGAGAGTGTGAAGATTGTGGCATAATGTAGACAAAGATGTATAGACGCATCCCTAAGTAGAAAAATCTTAAACCAGTCTTCTGCAATTGTTGTTGTTAATTTGTTATTACAGGTGCAAAAGTCTAGAATATATACAGATATATACAAGTTGGTAATAATAATGAATCACAAATCCAAAAGTAACCATTGCCATAAATGTATCTCATGAAATCAAAGGTGAGATGATCATGTTCATGTTGCGAAGATAAGTTTTCTCTAGAAATCGCCTACGCATCACTGATCGCATAATATGCAAATTTGTTTTCTGTACTTCAGTGACAATGAGAAATGAGATTCACTCATCTTTAGTTACAAACCTGCACATTGCAGACTTTATTTCAGCCTTAGCTATCAACCTGTTCAATTTCTGCAAATCTCTTTCCGTACAATTTTTATAAGAAACACGGAGATTTTTTATGCAACTCATATATACACAATATCCAAAGTTTTTATTGCCTATTTTAAAGAACAAAATAGAACCTGTAAGTTGAGGAATTTCATTGTACAATATGAAAACACTGCTTTTGTGCTTGGGTGTAATTTTAACTATTTCTGTCGGAAATGGACAACCCGTGCCACAAACTCATCAAGTTTTGCATTCTGGGGGCACTGTCTCAGAAACGGAGACGCAAAGCCAGGATTCACAAGGTAAATTAATTGAATGAACATTTTGTTCAACATTTTGAAATTATGTAAATTGTAACGTTAATGATAAATCTCATCTGACATCAACCATAATTGAAAATCTGATAAAACCCGTAGAACTTTAATTTCTCTATACATGTTCCCAATCTTATAATTACTTCAGATTTAAACCTTTGAATTTATTCAACAAAAAGTTAATTTCTGTAGATAGATTTGTCTAAAAACTTGCATTTGTTTGTTTTCTGTGGCTTGCAATCTCAGATAAGTATAACCGTTTAATTTTGTGTTTGCAATTTTTGAAAAGTTCAAAACAACGAATTTGTTTTGAGATTCATGAATTTCCATTGAGTACTAATGTCGAATGCATTTGCAGTGATGGTACCAGTGTCCTCAACCGTGATTCCTGTGTCAAGTATTTTTGGGAATCCAAAGCCAGAAGCTACCGGAACGGGTGAACTATTTCCATATTTTCCAACTTTTGGATATTCCAGACGATCCCGATTTTTTGAAAAGTCTAGCAAACCTGACACACCACTTCGACTTATTACGAGAAGTTAGTCCTACATTTTGTACTTTTGCATAAGGATTGTTCTAAACCTTGTAGAGCATGTCAATCTTCATTTGTCTGGTCGATCGCGGGTAATAAAATTTGGCTTGACTTATGAGTTCATGAACTGAATCCAAAAACTAGTGAATAAAAATACAGGGGAATAGGGAAAATTAAAAACTCGTATCTGGCTAATAGCAGAATGTGCGTTTCTACCTCCGACTTCGTTCTCGTTACCCGACTCGATTGCATGCAAATGATTTATGACGGGTACGGAATGTCAGATATGCTAATGGCTCGGGTGGAATTGTTTTAATTAATAATTAAAGCAAACACCCCTGTCAAAAGTAGTCAAAACACAATACTGAAACCTATTTCATGTTACTGTGAATTTTTTTAAAATGCAGATACCCGTAACGAGAAAATCAATTTTTCAAAATTACCGAGTTCAATTATTTAAATCAAAAAGGCAAACCTCAATCTCATAGTTGTGAATGTGATTTCTAATCAACTATTTTTATATATTTTTTTAACAGACTCTAAATTGAAAACCCAAACGGATGGAAATGAATGATTCCAGAATAGCTGATCAGAAACTTCATAAATGCTGATACATCAAGAAAAAAACCATCATGATAAATCAGTAGCTTTTTTATACAACTTCTATATTAATATCACATTTTTCTCTTTATTCACTCCTTTGTTTGGTCAGATCTAATTAAGTATCGAACTATAATTGGATAATTACTTAAGAAATTTGCTTGTTTACGAAATACTAGTTGTAATATTATAATATAGAAAATACAAATTTGACAATAATGGTTTTGATTGCATTATTTACCAAATAAGTTAAGCTTATAATATGTCGAAGGTTAAAATAGACTTAAAATACCCTGTATAAGTTTATTAAAATGTCATATCCACTTGGTTCAAGAAATAAAAACGGGTTTTGGAAAGTTCACCCTAAGTAGTAAGATTCAATGGAAGGATTGAACTGTATGTCTTTAAAGTGGAGATATCACAGCATCGATAACTCTCTGTTTGAGAGTTTTAATTCTTACTCCTATTCTGATTTATGGCAAAAATTCTAAAATTAGATAAGTACATAAAATGCTGGACTTTCTGTAGAGAGCACCAAAAGGAGACATTATTGCGAAATTCACTGGGTACTCAATGATGAAACCTCTCGAGCAATGCCACAAAGGTTGGACCCTATTGCAACATACAAATATCCATTATCACCGAATGAAGTTCCCCAAGAGTTCCTTATGATGTAGTGTGGAGGATCTGCGGTCTTATCGTATCCCACAATCTGAAAAAGAATGTCATTAAGTCAGTATTCAAATAAGTCTTGATTACAATTTCGCCGATTTCACCTGCATATTTAAATTACCTGAATAGCATGGTTGTTGTTCGAGTCGCAATTCCACTGAATAACTCCACCAACATAAAACTGCCAATTTGTGGCATCCACCGCAGCAGCTACAGGTCCGTGATGAGCCAACACTGTCAACAATAAGTCTTCTGTGCCAACATAGCTGTGAATAAATAAATACATTTACATTAAAACCTAAAATAAATTTTGACATAAGTTGACAAGCACTAATTTTATATACAATGGACAACATACCTGTCACAGGTGTAATTTGAGTTGACCTGAACACCCGTGTTACCAGAACAAAGTTTGCAGGTGGCAGTTTGTAATGTTAGAGGATATTGATTTTCAGGGACGAGTTTAATTCCAGTCATCCAAGAAATGGCGGAGCATGTATCACCCCCATTGCATCCCATGTTTCCATTAGTGGCACAATCAATGACATGTTGAACACTCAGCACTTCCAATTTACCAGTGTGAATGGCTTGCATACTTTCAACAGTTTCCACAGTAGAAAATGCCCAACAAGCCCCGCATGCTTTTTGATGTCGAACAGGAGTCACGACTCCTTTGGTTCTCCAGTCCACCTTATCGGGAATAGGACCGGGTATAGATAGAGCTCTGCGCTTTCTTGCAACAAGATTGTCTGAATGAAAGTTTGAAGCTTCAATCTTTTCTCCGTGGTGGTGATGATGGTGATGGGGATCCGGATGAGTTCGATGATTACGTTCTCGAGTCTCTATCTTCTGTAGAATATTTGGACTCAAGTATTTTTTCTGGAATTCTTCGGGACTCAAATCAGCAAACTCGGTCAGACCCCAAACAGCAAACCCCTGATTTTTCGGCTTTCCATGTTTCCATTTCTTGTGAGATACGTATTTATGAATCGTCTCCTTATCATTCTTTAGATCGTATACTGTTCCATCACTGCTTTTCAATGTTGGTGCCATGGACAAAAGGATGTTTTCATCATCTCTGGTATTTAAATCTTCAATCTTGTTTAGAACCGTCTATATAAAAACAAAAATCAGCTCAATTAGTTAGTATTATATAAAACACTATCCAGCACGGCAACTTTAAATATAAGTAAATTTACCTGAAAATGAGGTAATCGATTCTCCATCGAACTGTCATTGTAGTCCTTATTGAATTGTTTGGAATAGTTTTTGAAAGCCATCTCAAGGTTTGCACGATCATCACCCTTTAGGTGAAAAGGGATTCCAACAAAACAGAGACAGACAATTCCTGTCCACATGAGCAGCGTTTTTGTACGAGGTTCCATCGCTAAGTTTGATTATCTATACGGAACCAAAATCAAAAATTTTGTTTATTAAATAACTGATCCTCTAACTTCACTCAAGAA
>JAQGBQ010000523.1:0-20208 GCA_034698485.1 Vertagopus arboreus | reverse complement strand
ATTTTTGAACAATGTCGAAATTCAGAAATTCAAAATTAGGCATCCACATAACACCCGTTCTTGTCTCTGAATTTAATCGCACGACGTATTTCACCAATCTGGAATTTACTCGGCCAGCCAATTCCATCGTGTAACATGACTTTTTCAGAGCTTCAAATCCAGCAGGTTGATTTGTCGGAGAAATCTTGCTTTCAAAATCTGTTAACATTTCTGCCCATAACGTTGACTGTTCCATACAGTTTATTTGAGTCTTTCTCTTTTCTCTGTTGTTGTAATTCCAAAGAGGCACAGGGTTTGCTAGGATATCGGCAGAGGTATATGCATGGAAAGCTTGTGTTAAATCGTTAAAGACTGCTTCTTCCAAAAGCGGATGCGAAATCTGTTGAAAAAATCATTGGATTTCTATTAAAATTATACATAAATACAAAGGTAATCAACAATTATTTACGAACCTCAATTAAAGATGAGCTATCGGATGCTTTTAAAAACAACTTCACGTCCTCTGCACCTACATTAACATCAGGATACAACTTTGACTTTTTTTCCGTCAATGACAAGTATAGTTTGACGATTCCTTGTCTCTGCGCGTCTATAATATTCAACATAGATAATAAAATTAACATTTAATTTTGGATTATTATTTGTCTATAATATTTGTATAATTGAATACCTGTTGGGATACTGTTGAACTTTCCACACACAATCAACTTCGATATGGAATCGTGTAGCCTTAGAAGAAAAGTGTCAGAAAAGAGACTAAATGGAATGACTCCCTTCCACATCAAGTCACAAAAGTGTACAAATCGTCGGAGATGTTGTGGATCCGAATGTTGCAGCCCATATACAATTACTTCCGCTACAAATGTCACGGTTAAAATCTCCGTCTGTAGTAAGGACAACATAAAAATCATGAAAAACTCTTTAAAGCTACAAAGCCAATTAATTAAACGAACCGGAATAGATACGACGCGAAGCAAAGGCATCACAGGTACCATGAATGTAGAAAAAAACTTGTACTTTGACCGATCATTTAGTCTTCTCCACAAATCCCTCAAAACGATGAGAAACCGCTGTCTCTGCACCACTTTAAAATGAAAAACTTGTGGTAAAAATACTCGAAGCACCTGCAATAAAAAGACAATCCTAGACATTTTCATGCATCATGCTTGAGCCTTTATTTAGGAAATACACACCTCCAAAAAATCACAAACTGCTTCATCGTCATCTTCTTCAAGTTCAAATTTGATCTCTAGCTTTGATTCATTGTTTCCCAATGTCAGCGTCATTGCCTGTCTAACTGGTTTTGAAAACTCTAGAAGAACCTTAAGAAGTTCAAGAAAACAGACTTCCACAAGCTCAGGGTTACCGTATATCAAACACTGGGCAATTGTAGTCAAAAGCTCCTTAATATCATTTCTGTGGGATTGCAATTCTGGAAAGAATAACAAAGACGATAGGCCATGAAGCCAGTAGGGGATGAATGCTGTAAAAGTAAACAAATTGACATGATTATTAGTTAATACTTTCCCCCGTTAACCCCGGTTCAAATTACGCTGGAAGCTATCATTTATTTAGTTTAATTTATTACAGGTTAGGTTAGGTTCCTGAGACGGTTGAAACTTTTATCAACAGAACAAAGGACATTTAACCCCGACTCAGGATAATAACCTAACATGTTATAAATAAAGCTAAAGAAGAAAGGAGGGGAGTTACAATATAACACCTTCAATTTCCAAAGAAGTACTGAGATCTCTACTCGGAACCTTGAGGACTTTCAAAGAATGGGCAAACATCACAGGGTACTTCTCCCAGCAGATCCAAAGATTTTTGAGAAAGCACTGCCATCAAAATTATACAAAGATAAGCACAATAACATAATTGAATAAATAACAACCGAACAACTAGATACTAACCGAGCAGTCGGTATCTATTCCATATTTGAGGTCATTGTGGAAATCTGAAATAACTTGGATCACAGCTGTCCTCAGTTGTCGACAATGGCTTGTTATCTGATTTTGCTCCGTTGTCGACATTTCTGAGACCGTTACAGTAGATAAATTAACTGGTCCCGTTAATCTCTTGTCAGGACTATGTTTTCGCTTTCTCTTATCCATTTTATAAGTTTTAATTAGAAATATCTGCTTTAAATCGTCACACTAATTTTTGTCTAAATCGTTTTACATTTATTCTGCTGGAGGTGTGAGTCTGGCAAAGCCGTGATAGAAATGAAATAAATATTTCCTTTGGCTTTGTTCCCACCATTTTTTTACTCATTTTTATCGTGTGATTTTTTCTACATGAGATTTTTTTAGACTATAGTAAGAAAAGAACCAAATAAATATATTTAGTGAAATCAGTATGGTTTTAATAATATTTCTTTATTAATTAAATGTCTAATTCCCCAATGAGTTATAATTAATTAAAATTAACAGTACAGTTTATTAATTTGTAGCATTTAACTGTATTTCAGGTTTTAATTTAAATGGACGATTAGTTTATTATTGGTCAGTTAATCTAATTATTAGAGGAATGTTGTTTGAAATAAATACTAATATGCCAACAAGGAATATGATAAATAAAAATAAATGAAAAAGTGCAAAACATTTATAACATTTTGCCGGTACAATTACTAGAACCGCAATTACATTCAATGCGTTGATTTCCAATCAGATTATAATTGTAGGTAATTTCCTCATCCACACCAATTGTCTGCTTTGAGTAGATGACAACACTCTTTTTTCCTTCTTTTGATATGATTTTAACATAACAGTTTGGCTGGAAGTAATAAAAATAAATATAGTATGTGTGAATTTATTTTAAATAAACGATATGTTGTATTCTTGTGACTTACATTACAACTGTGGTTGATATATCTTGCCAGGTTTCCGCATTTTGTGGCATCAATCACCGTTTCGGAGTCCAGATCAAATGTGTATACCCCTTTACCGGTGTGGGAATATCGCTCTTCTCTAATATTTGCAACAACTGGTCTCACTAATTCCCCAGTGTATTCCATTAAAAGCTCATCCGGTAATATCGGTTCCAATGAGAATATTCCCCAGCCATGTATGTTGCTCTTTCCTAATCGTAAAATCCTCTTGTCATATCTTGGGACATTTGAAATCGTGGATCTTTTTGGGTTTGATCGAATTCTTTTGGGTATTGACTGCTGCGGCTTTTGAATAAAACTATCGACTTTATCGGTCCATTGCTGTTGATTCTTTGCTTTCTCTTTGCTAGTCAATACGTAGAATCCTTCTGATCTCGCAGATCCCGTAGCCTGAACTCTTTCATCATCTACTTTTAAAGATAATACTGTTGCAGGATAGTCGACCCAATGAGTTGATTTTATCCAATCGTTCGTAGAATCATAAGAAGCCAATTCAAATGCTTTTTTTAAGTATTTCAAATCCTCAGCGTCCAGATCGGAATTGAAACAATCATACAAAACTTTTGTCTTTTCTTCTGGAGTTCGCTGTTGGAAATGTAATTCTTTTTGAGGCTGACTATAGCTGTGATCTGCATTTACTGTATCCTTTGTCTCATTGGGTAAAACGACTTCCATTTTTTCATTATCCTTGGATATTGCCATATTGTTTTTATGCTGGGGGGGCTGGCATCCTTCACCATATCCAAATAGGACATTGTTTCTTGCAGAAATATCGTTATCTGCAGCGGCCTTCAATTTTAAGAAAGGTGAGGGTGGTGGAGAATGATATGGTCCTATCATCCTTCTTTTCTTTGGAGGATGATTACTATCTTGATCAATCTCATTAGATTGCTCATCTGATTGCTTTGACTGTGTACCTACATAAAAATAACAATATAAACAATAGTCATAATACTATAAATGTGGTATATGTTAAATAATTCACAAATTCATTTAATAAGCATACCTCTTTTTAATGGATAACATTCTGCCGTGTTACTAGTTGCTTTCTCTTTTGGTGTCATTTGAGAATGTATCCGGGCACCTTTGGTCTTCGGGAGTAGCTTGTCGTCATTTGTGAGGTCATTGATAATCTCTTTGCATTTCGCAGCAAAGAGGTCTGGAAAAATTAAGAGTTTCTGTCCCATCAGAGAAGTATGATTCAGCCGGTCGATACATGCCCTTGCCAACATTGGAGTTTTGAATTTGACATGTGCTACTCCCAAATGCTTCCTGGTGATGGGATGATAAAATAGATTGACATCCTTCAGTCCGTAATCCAGATGCTTTGTTATCACCTCGGTTAATAACTTCTGGTTGACGTTGTCATTGAGGTTTGTTATTGTGACTTCCACTACTGAGGGCCTGCCGACGGAATGATGGTCGAATTCAAACATAGGAATAGTCAATACCATGGCCTTGTTTTCATTTAGATTACGACTTTTATTACTACGAGGATCTCGGACAAGAACGGGGTTGCAATCATTTTCTAGTCGTCCATCGAATCGAAATGTTTTAATCCCTCCATTGACTAAAGCAGGGTCCATCATTAGTTTCCAAGCGCGGAATTGCTTCTTCTCCTTCTTAACGTCCATCGCGTCAGTCATTTCTAAATAAACAAAAATAACATTATTATATCTTATTACTTTAATTTATTAGACAACAATAACACATCAAATCAGATTCACATCAATAACAGATACAGCTGATGATTGATCTTTAACCTTTGGAGTTGCGTTTTGGTAAAGGTGAAAGAGAGTGAAGGCATCATGAGCAAAAATCCTCCATCAACCAATATTATTTGAGTGGCGAGCTCTACTCTCAACTCTTTGCACCTGACTTTCACCACGAGAGAAAGTCTCATTTTTCTATGCGTGAGTTGAAAAAGTTCAAAGAGTAAACAACAAAAATATTTCATTGTAGTATTTATTCTCTACAAAGGAAGACCTCAAGTATTTTTTCTGCTAGTTTCAAATGAATTTAAAATATTTCCGATCTTAGTGAAAGTTTCACAGAAATTGATTTTAATTAATCGTAATTGATCGATATATTTTATTTATTTATGATGTAATATACATTCAATGATTCATTCTATTATCTGTCTGTCTCTGTTCATATTGTATGTTCTTGAAGCTACTGCATTTAACATGTCCAGTTCTACATCTAAGATTAGCAGAACCGAAAGCGCTGAAAAGAAAGTATCTGCTCGTCACCGAAATCAACGAAGGCAAATGGAGGAAACAACTGGTAATTACATTATTTTTATTGATTTTTGATTGATGTATGCGTATTGCTAATTATTTATTTCTTCCTTTTAGGAAACAAAGGAGACTCTGTTGTTGATGTGATGCCGTCGCTGGATTCCTTTATGTTGCAGAACGAAGCAAATCTGAATCAGTTGGCTAAGAGAATTTATGCTAAGCTGGAAAAGGCAGAAGTAAAAGCCGTCAACAGTTATGCAATTTGTCACCGTGCTGCTGCTATACTTACAAGAGATCCAGACAGTGACATTGATTAGTGTCGTGGTCAGTGAAAGTCAGTCAGATGGTGAGAAAAAACCGATGAAAATTATAATATATAAGATCATTGTGACCTTTGACATTTTCAATTACAGCTCCTTGTTCTTTTATGGAAGACGGATCTATTATATTGCATGTTTAAGAAAAGTATGGAAGCAGTTATGCAATTGGGTCACTCGCCGTCAGTTGTCCAAGATCAGATCGCTTTTGTTAACGAAGGGATTGTGCACCTACACAGCAATATCGTCATCTGGAATGATAGGTTTGGCAAACTGATAATTTCAACAATTCCCTTTAATATTTTTTTAACTGTTTAATAAAATGTTGACTGTTTTGTAGGGAAATAAGGATTTGCTTGACCAAATGACCAAGCTCTTTTACCCAAAATGCAACAAGCAGTTAGACTCTCTCTCGGAAGTGGAATTTCAAGTGCTCTGTAAAAAATTTGAATCCGCCCCAGAAGAATGTGTTTTGTAAGTGATTCGAATTAAAGGATTTTCCTCAAATAATGCTAATGTATTTTAGGTTTAAATTTTATTTGTTTGTATGTATGTGTATGCCCTGAGAAGTCAAAATAGAACCTGAATTAATCTTGCTTGAAACTTTACCAATGTTGTTTATGAATTTAGATAAAAGAAGTTTAATTTTGTTAGTTTTGTGCTATAAGATTTGGTCCAATATTCCGTAAAGTAACTAAAATCTCTTGCTTATAAAAAGCAGCCTATATATTCATTCCTTTGCTTAGAATTTAGGAATAAATTAATACATTTTTGTAGAAATGGAGAAATGCCGTGCCTATTTAAAAACCAAATCTAATCAATAATCCAGCCGAATTTTAATTATGAATTTATGACAAAGGACATGCATCTAAACTCTTCCATTGTAAATAAAATCATTTTTTACATCTTTTAAAATATCTAAAACCAAATCTTGCATTTTACTTTTATTTTTCAATTCGTTTGTAAGCAAAGATCCAAAAATAATTAATCCTAATACTGATTTATTTTGGATTGCTATTATAGATTGTGGATATTGTTGCAGTCCCTAACAACGACGGACCAGTAGCTCATGCTCATGCAAGGACTTTAAAGAAAGAAGGGTAGGTTTCGATTTTTTAGTTTAAAAATCACTCTAAAATGTGTCCAAATCTATATAATTCATTTCTATATTTCACAGAGATCGAGTTTTAAACTTGAGCTTTCGAATTAGTGAATTGGAATAGGAGGTATCAGAAAGTCGAGCAGCTATCAGTAAAAAAAATGACACAACATGATATGAAATCCTTTAAATGCCAATTCATGAAGCAACGGACTAGATTTCTAAGGGACAAAGTTGAGAAGGTCACCGCGGCTAGGTGACTTCTTATACAAACCAGTTAATGTCCCTGATGGAAACAACTGTAAAGTGCTCCATTTGTTATGAGTTTTGGATCGAGGTAATGAGTTTTAGAAAATTCTGTTTAAAGGTTAAGCCTTATTTAAAACATTGACAAATGCATCGTTTCATTTCAGCCAGTTCTTCTGCTCTGTCGGCACAGCTTCTGTAAATGGTGTTTCGAGACTTGGAGGAAGAAAAATAAAAAGTGTCCTCTCTGTCGTTCAGCATTTTATTAATTCATCGAATCCGTATTAACACTTCTTCCCTTGAAAGTACAACAAGAGAGAAACAAATGCATATAAAACCGGATGGCATAATCAAAATTGAATGAAACATCATCGGAAGAAGAAAGTGAGGATGAACTGGAAATCGTTTTTGATAGTCATAGTACTTAACTATATTCCAGGCATTTGCATCTATTAATTAAACTGTTATAATTAGGTGATGTCATGTTGATGGAAGTGTACTTAACTTTATACTTTTACTTTAAATAATTGGAGAAAAGTCTTTTAAAGTCATAGATTATTATTGGTGATGTGTATGATCTGGAAGTTGAAAATTATTTTATTAAACACCATAAATCACACAACAGCAGAATATCCTTTCAAATTCTGAAATTACATATTTGTCATTTAAGCACGTAATGTATAGATTTTAGGGCCGTTCACAAAGAACGAGCATCAAAAATAAACTACACAGAAGCGTAAATTAACGCACTCAAGATTTAAAATATTTGATTACTGGAGAGCTAGTTTCAGCGATTTGACAAGTGCGAGACTGTTAAATATTTGTTTTGTATTAGTCCAGCTACATTGTTGAAGGAGTACACAACGCAGGACGGATAAAATTTTGTTACATAATAATTTCAATCATTTCTTAAAAATTAGTTAACTGTGTAAAGTGGCGGTTTATTCATTTGCCTTTTGAATTAGGGAAAAGCTAAAAATGTCAGCACATTCAGGTTGATTTATAGTTTTTTTTAATATTAATACTATTTATTAAATTCAACTCGGTAAGGAATTTTAATAATTTTTAAAACATTTTATTTCAGAAACTAACGACCAGTTTTATCCGGATATGATTCTGTCCGAGATAGATCTCGCAACTATTGACGATCTTTCGAAACAGCAAATTACTTCAAAGTTAAATACACCAGCAGTTGAATTGGTACAAATAAACTCTGATGAAAGGAAATGGAAAAGTCGTTTAATGTTATACCAACATAAGGACTACTTAGCAGCTCAATGTCAGAAAGCGCTGGCCTTGACCTTCATCCATGAGACGTATGAATCTAGCACTGCCCAAAATGAATTATTGCGGAACCTTAAGGGTAACCAGAGTTTAATTATTCCGAATGTTGATTGCTCTCATGAGTCATTAAATACCATTTTTTTTTTGTTTTCAAGAAACGATGAATAAAGCGGACGAATTTCCATCAACAAATGAATACATAAATGGAACTTATCATCTAAATTATAACTGGAGAAATCAATTTTTCATGGAAAGCGCCGAGAAGATTATTCGACGGCTCAGATTTCCAGATTCGAATAAGACAAAGGAGAAGGCGTCGTGCGGAATATGTGGTCAACTTTTTAGCAAGGGTGTTACCAGACAATCTCACATTATAACTCATTTGGGAGATGATTCCAAAGAAAAAAATTCAACAAATATCGTACTAAAAAAATCGTCAGATGCATTTTCTTCAGCGGACCCAGTTTTTGGTATGTAATTCATTTATTTGTAATGGTTGCAATATAAATCTAAAACAGTTAAATTTAATTGATTTACAGCTAGTAATTCCAAACAGCCAAAGAAAAAGGCTAAAAGTCTAGCAAACGGTATGGTTTTTGAACTGTGATTTTAATTATTGTTAACCACTGTGTTAATTTTTTTTATATTTGATTATAGAAAATGCTAAAAGTTCTGACAACTCCAAATTGAAACTTCCCAAAAGTAAAGCAAACGACTTGTTCCGTTTAAGGGCAGTTGAACAGAAAACATCTAAGAGCGACAACATCAAGAACATTGACAATCTGGATGCATGTCCTAAAAATGTTTTAAAAATACAACTCTATATTTCATCTAATATGTTTAACAATTAAAAATTAAATTATTTTAAATATTTTTGCTGTACAGAAAGTGATTGCTAGAGTAGCTGGAATCGGAATAACAATTTACCCAAAGGACTTCGAAAGCTTGTTGAGTACGAAGGGTTGGATAAGTGATACAGTATGTCAATATTTAAAATTCATAAAAGTATCGATCTGATTAAAACTGTGTTTGTTACGATTTGTTTTAGATTATTGACGCTTACTTCCTCGTAATTAAAATGAAAGCAATGGATATGTTGGATGTTATTAGTTGTCTATATATAACAGAGTATATTCGGTGCAGACAGAACTCTATAAATTTATCAAAAAATATAGAATTGGGAATTCGAAAGGTATATAGTTTTAATATTATCCATACACTTAATTATTTTTAATATTTTCCTTCTATTAACAGCTTAATAGAAACGCAGAGCTGATTTTACTTCCAGTCAACATAGGACATAGACACTGGATCTTGGTGTCTATCAAACCAAGTGTACTATCTATCAAATACTATGATTCTTCTATTCAACATGATAAATCGTCTAAGAGCATTTTACAGGTATGTAAATTTCAAATTGAAGCAGTAGCAACTAATTAAACTAAACAAATTGATTAATTTGATTTAACTTTCATTTCAGTTGATGCAAGTCTTTTGTAACGAATTTATAAAATCTGCAAACTGGACAACCAGTGTCGTAAAGAATATTCCACAACAAAGGGATCAATCAGCATGCGGAATTTTTGTTTGTAAATATGGGGACTTTTTGGCCGAGTCCAAGACAATTGATTTTGATTCTAGTCAAATTATTGAAATTAGAAAACAAATATTTGATGTGCTATTGTCGTTTGAAGTTCATTAGTTCTTAGTGTATGAAATACTTGATGATTGAATTTATGATTTTTATCAACAGAGTCTCCTATCCAAAATAAATGGTTGTTTTGAAACTGGTTCATTCTTTTTAGCCCGTTTTAAGCATAGTTATCGTTTTACCTTCTGTTTTTCACCGATTCTGGCCGTCAAAGTTTGCATACATGATCTTTGACCTGAATTCACAACACATTGCAAATATTCTCACTGTAAAAAGTTTTATTCTTGGTCGGAGAGAATTCAGCATTTTGGATGGATTTATTGATAGTATTGACCTAAATGAATTTTTACTACATACTTATGCTTTGATCAAAATGAACGTTTCCTTGTTTATTTGTCACCTTACAGCAAACATCGATGAAACCAAACAATGCTTGTCTGTCATTCTGTCGGTCTGAGCGCTGAAGCTTTTTTTAAAATTATGAAAAACGTTTATGTTGATTGTTATATGAATTTTTTTTCTTATATTTGGAAATTATGCTAAATACTAGCAATAAAGGCCCCGCAAAACGGAGCTAAATTGAAGGTCATAGGTCATGAAAGCATTTTTGAGAACTCCATCAGAATTTCCACATTTACTGTAGATGCCTGTGTCCTCTTTGTCAAGCCAAACCAAGTATTTACCACAAAGCAGCTGGTATTCTGTGGCCTTTGACCTTGTTTTGCCCTATTTAAAGGTCAGAAATCAATGTTTTGTAAAACAGCATAATTTGAACACTTAAATACTCGGTGATCCGGTTGTAATGAGTTAATCAGATTTAAAATGGAATGTATCGTTAAGGAGAAATAACATACAATAGACAGACCTGTATAAAGATATTTTAAATTAACTGTCTTGCTGACTTTTGGAAATTATAAAAAAATAAATTTTTTGCTTATTTTGGGTAGTTAGTAAATTGTTACGTGACTTGTTTTGTTTCAGAGAATAGGAATAAGGAAAGCTGAAACGTTTAGTTTTTTTGCGAAATCATGAAAAATATTTCTGTTGAGTGTGATATAAAATTTCTTTTGATGATTGAATGATTTTTGGAAATTTAAAAAAAAATTTGGTTGACATTTTTAATTTTTTTAGAAATAATAAAAAATATATTTGGAATAGGTAATGAAATTGGTTTCTCATTTTTGAAAATTATTTTAAAAAAATGTTGAAATTTCTTGCTTATTTTCGCAGCATAAGGAATTTAACGTGAAATTTCTTGCTTATTTTCAGAGAATAGGGAATTTTAACGTGAAACTCTTTGCTTATTTTTAGAGAATAGGGAATTTTAAAGTGAAACTTCTTGCTGATTTTTTGGATATTAGTAAACATCAAATATTTAGTATATATATATCACTAACATATATTTTTAATGTGAGATATTTCTCGCTGATTTTTGATAATTATAAAAAAGCACAGTTGAGTGTGAAATTATGTTTTTTGTTTTTTATTTGAAACTATGAAGAACATATTTAACATGTTAGTTGAAATTTGTTGATTTTTTGGAAATTATGAAAAATATTTCTGTTGAGTGTGATATGAAATTTCTTGCTTTTTTTGGGAAATGATGAAAAATGAAATCTGTAATCTCTTGCTTATTTTCGGAGAATATGAAATATTTCTGTAGATTTTGAAAAGTGTTGAAAAATGAGATTAATTTCTTGCTAATTTTCGGAGAATCAAAAACATTGAGCAGAAATTTTTAGCTCGTCTTTGGAAATTATGATAACTATATTTGGAAGGTGATATGAAATTCCTTGCCTTTTTTAAAAAGTTGAAATTTGTAGCTTTTTTCTAAAATTCAAAAATTTTGTAAGCTAAAATTTCTTGCTGATTTTTTTAAAATTCAGATCGAAATTTTTGGTTTTTTTTTAAATTAAAAAAATCAATATTTGGAATGTGAGATGAAATTTCTTGCTGATTTTTTGGAAGTTAGGAAACTGTTACGTGAAGCCTGTTGCTTTTTTTTGGAGAATATAAGAAAAATATATTTAGAAGGAGATATGCAATTACTTGTTTTTTTAAGTTATAAAAAATACACTTGAGTATGATATGAAATTTCTTGCTTTTTTTGGAAATTAAAACAAATGTTTGTTGAAATTTTTAGTTTTTTAAAGAAAATTACAAAAATGTTTAGATTTCGATATGACATTACTTGCCGATTTTTAGAAATCATGAAAAGTGTTTATTTGTATTGAATATTAGTTAAAATTTCTTGCTTATTTGTGACAGTTATGAAAATGTTAGTTGAAATTTTTAGTTTAATTTTGAAATGACGAAAAATATTTCTGTTGATTATGATATGAAATTTCTAAATTTAAATTTATTTTAAAAAGTTGAAAAATTAAAGTTGAAATTTCTTGCATATTTCTGAAAGTTAGCAATAATGTTAGTTGAAATTTTTAAATTTTTTTTCGAAATCATGAAAAATATTTCTGTTGAGTGTAACATGAAATTTCTTGCTTATTTTTTGGAAAATAGGAAAAATATATTTAGAATGTTAGTTGAAATTTCTAGCTTTTCTTAAAAAGTTGGAAAAACTGTTTGCTGAACCAGTTTTGCTGATGTTTAAAAATTCAGAATGAAATTTAGAGTGTGAGAAGAAATTTCGTACTGATTTTTTTTGAAGTTAAAAAACTGTTACCTGAAACTTCTTGCTTATTTTTGGAGAATATGTGAAATATATTTGTAATATGGGCTGAAATTTTTGCTAATTTTTGGAAATTAGGAAAAACTGTAATGAAATTTTGTTTTTCGTTTTGCATTTTCGAAAAATATTTTAATTGATTGTGATATAAAATTTCTTGCTGATTTTCGGAGAATACGAAATTGTGACGTGAATTTTTTTTGCTTATTTTCGGAGAATAGGAACAATATTATTATATTTAGAATATGGGCTGAAATTTCTTGCTCATTTAGGAATCCTGAAAAAAAATTCTATTGAGTGTGACATGCAATTTCTTGCTTTTTTAGGGAAATGTTGAAAAATTAGATCTGTAATTTCTTGCTTATTTTCGGAGAATAGGAAATTGAGACGTGAAATTTCTTGCTTTTTTTAATTATAAAAAATACACTTGAGTATGATATAAAATTTCTTGATTTTTTGGAAATTAAGAACAAATGTCAGTTAAAATTTTTAGTTTTTTTGACATTTAAAAAATATATATTTCAAATGTTAGTTGAAATTTGTTGTTGATTTTTTGGAAATTATGAATAATATTTGTATTGATTTTGATGTGAAATTTCTTGCTTATTTTTGAAAATTATGTAATTTAAATTTTAGCTTTTTTGGAATGTGAACTGAAATTTATTGCTTATTTTCAGAGAATAGGAAATTTTAGCGTGAAACTTTTGGCTGATTTGTTGGATATTAGGAAACATGAAAAAATACTTTTGAATGTGAGATATTTTGAATGTTTACTGCAAGTTCTCGCTCCTTTTCGGTAAATTAGAAAAATGGAGCTGAAATTTTTAGCTTTCTAGGAAATTATGAAATACGTATTTGGAATGTGATTTGAAATTTCTTGCGTTTTCGGAAAGATTGAAAAATGAGATTTATAATTTTTTGATTATTTTCTGAAAGATTGACAAATGAGATTTATAATTTCTTGATTATTTTTGGGGAATAAAAAAGCTAAAATTTTTAGCTCATATTTTTTTAAACTTTATGATCAACATATTTTTAATGTCTTAGGAATTTTTTCGGAAATTAGTAAAAATGTTAGTTGAAATTTTTTGCTGATATTTTGGAAATTATAAAAAGTCGTTCGTTTGATTTTGATATGAAATTTCTTCGGAGAATGGGAAATTGTGACTTGAAACTTTTTGCTTATTTTCGGAGAATAGGAACAATGAGAGGTGAAATTTTTAGCTTTTTTTGGAAATGAAAAATATTTCTGTTGAGTGTGATAGGAAATTTTTTGCTTATTTTTGGAGAATAAGATATTGTAAATTGATATTTTGTGTATTTTTTAAAAAAATTTATAAAATATTTCGGTTGATTGTGATATGAAATTTCTTGCTGATTTTTAAAAATTATGGAAAATATTTATTTGAATGTTTACTTGCTTATTTTTGGGTGTTGAAATTTTAGCTTTTTTGGAATTTATGAAAAATATTTTTAGAATGTGAAGTGAAATTTGTTGCTTATTTATCAGAGAATAGGAAATTTTAACGTGAAACTTCTTTCTGTTTTCTGTTGGATATATTGGTGTTGGGTGTGATATGAAATTTCTTATTGATTCTTAGAAATTATGAAAAAATACTGTAAAATGCGAGATGAAATTTCTTGCTGATTTTCGAATATTATGATAAACATATTTTGATTGTTTACTGCAAGTTCTCGCTCCTTTTTAGGAAATTATGAAAAACGTATTTGGAATGTTATTTGTGATTTCTTGCGTTTTGGAAATTCAGAAAAATATATTTACAATGTGATATGAAATGATATTTCTTGCTCATTTTTGGAAGTTGGGAAATTGCGATATGAAATTTCTTGCTTGTTTTCGGAGAATAGGAACAATGAGAGCTGAAATCTCTTGTTCATGTTTTGTAAAATAAGATAAACATTGAACTGAGTTTTATTGCTTATTTTTTGAAATTATGAAAAATAGATTTGGAAGGTAACATGAAATGTCTTGCCTTTTTTAAAGTTGAAAAATGTTAGTTGAAATTTCAAGCTTTTTTTGAAAATTCCGAAAACTTGTTAGCCTAAATTTGTTGCTGATTTCTTAAAATTCAGAATGAAATTTTTAGTTTTTTGTAAACTAAAAAAATCAATTATTAGAATGTGATATGAAATTTCTTGTTTAATTTTTGGAAATTACGAAAAAATGTGAACTGAAATTTATATTTTTTTGGAATTATGAAAAACATTGCTGTTGAGTGTGACATGACATTTCTTAAAAATTCAGAAAAATTTATTGTATGAGATGAAATTTCTCGCTGACTTTTAACAAATATGAAAAATTAAATCTGTACTTTCTTGCCTTTTTTAAAAAGTTGATAAAAATGAGAGCTGAAGCTTTTTTGAAAATTATGAAAAACATTTTTGTTGATTGTGATATGAAATTTTTTGCTCCTATTTGGAAATATATTTTAAATGCGAGATTATATTTCTTGCTGATTTATGGAAATTATGAAAAAATACAGTTGAGTGTGAAATTAAATTTCTTGCTATTTTTTAGTAGTTAGGAAATTGTTACGTGACTTGCTTTGTTTCAGAGAATAGGAACCAGGAGCTGGAACTATTTGAAACTTATTATTGTCCCCGAAGGGAGAACAGTTATTTGTATTGATTCGGCTATGACAGTTTAATAAAGACTAAATCAAATCAAGGATAGCTAAAACGTTTAGCTTTTTTTGGAAATCATGAAAAATATTTCTGTTGAGTGTGATATGAAATTTCTTGCTGATTTTTGGAAACTATGAAAAATGAGATCGGTAATTTCTTGTTTTTTTCGGAGAATAAAAAACAGTGAGCTGAAATTTTTAGCTCCTTTTTGGAAGTTAGGATAAACATATTTTTAATGCCAGCTGAAATTTCTTGCCTTTTTTTAAAAAAAATATAATAACAAAGTTAGTTGAACTTTTTTTGCTTATTTTCGGAAATTAGTAAAAATGTTAGTTGAAATTTCTTGCTGATTGTTTGGAAATATAAAAAATATTTCGGTTGATTATGATGTGAAATTGTTTTTTTTTGGAAATTCAGACAAAAATGTTGATTTTTTTTAAATGCAAAAAAATATATTTAAAATGTAGTTGAGATTTCTTGCTTTTTTTTGGAAATTACGAAAAATATGTGTTGATTTTGAAATTTCTTGCTTGTTTTCGGAGAATAGGAACAATGAGAGCTGAAACTTCTTGCTGTTTTTGTAAAATAAAAAACGATGAAGTGAAAAAAATGAAAGAAAGAAAAAAATGTTAGTTGAAATTTTTAGCTTATATTGAAAATTATGAAAAATATATTTTGAATGTGGGCTAAAGTAACCATTTTATAATTATGAAAAGCATTTCTATTGAAGCTGACATTAAATGTCTAACAGGCCAAGTACATGCAGCATATCTTTTTATTGAAAAACGAAAATGTTTCTGTTAATTTCTGTCCGTCCTATCAATCAACTTAATCGGTCATGCGAACAATTTACCTTCAACAAATATAAAGTATTGAGCAATTAGAGCTAACCCATAACAATTTCTTGCAAAATAAATTGAGACTAATTTATGTACGAAATGACAAATTTAATTTAATTTTTTCGCGCATTATAGTTCAGCGCAATCGCAAAGGTCTTGCGACGTAAAATTTATGTTAACAATGCAACTGCTTCTGCGTCAACTTGTTTAATATACTCAATATCATGTGACAATCTAAATAAGGTACAGCGTATACGTCTATCACGCTTACTAATTTTGACAAATGCTTCCACAAAAACCATTGTAATCCACAAACGCAAATGAGCTTCAAACCTTGAATAAACCATGATAACTAATGATTCAAATATTTCTGTAGTCTTACTAGAAATCCAAAAACACAATATAACTTTTCTTGCATCTCTCTTCTATGCTTCAAGCTTAAATTTCAAATACTAGGTATAGAGGCCCGGCAAAGCCGAGCAAAATTAAGATCTTGGGAGGGGTCATGAAATCATTTTTGGGGAGTTTAACACAATTACCCGCGGTGTAACGGTTCGAATGACGTTGGTCCCGTCCAAATCAGGTGAAAACTGAGAATTTGACCTTTTTTTCGTTTTAAAGGTGAAAGGTCAACATTTCGAAAATGTTTTGAAACAAAAGTATTTTTATTTTGAACAAAGATTCTAATGACGTTGGTTGCGTCCAAATCGGATGAAAACTACGCATTTGAGGTTTTTGACCTTTTAGAGGTCAGGGGTCAACATTTTTGAAATTGTTATTGCTGCGATCTTCGAGTTTTGGCTATGCGCTTCTAATGATTTATTCAGTTCTGAAATCGGATGTGTGGTTCTGGAGGAGTAGGAGCGGACATACATACATTTCTAGCGCTTTATATAAAAGGATATATGGATTATGTATAATTAATATTATTTTATTGTACCGAAATTTCCGATAAAATTCGACAAAATAAATATTGTGTATGAAGTATGAATAGTCGGTTACAACCGTTCAGATCTGAAAGATTTTTCTACATCGCGACTTAATATGCTTTGGTGACAGTTATTATTTGTTTTATATAAAAATTACGCACAAACATTATTTCAACCTAATAAAGTTCTATGAAGTAACGATAATTGGTTTGTTGAACATTTAAAGTAGAGTTTTATAGACAACAAACATACATATATACCTTTGTTTATGTAATTTTCATAGACTGTAGAGTGAATTTGAGGTAAAAATAATTATTAGCTCAGAAAAGTTTAGCCATTTTTATGCCAAAGTAAGGATGAATGTGAATCGCTGAAAATACTGTGATTACATACAAATACATACTGTAAACCAAGTTAGTTAGCCAGCCGACAACATGTCCTAGATGCTAATAATTGTTTCATAGTCTAGCCCACCAATTTCTATCTTATCTAAGCAAACATTCTCAATTTTATAACGATTGGAATCTCGGTTCAATTTTAAACTCTTTATGCAATATGACTTTATATTATAATGTTCTACATGGTTTCGAAAATGGTTAACTGATATTATTATGTAACAAACTTGGTTTAAACAGAGACAAATCCATAAAATGTCTAATACTGCAACGGAATACAGCATCTAGTGCATGTAGCATAGCGTCTGTTTCTTAACTAAAAGGTCACAGGGTCAATCCCAAGCATTGACGGACATGTTTTTTTACCATTTAATTAAAAATGAAAAAATGAAAAAACCAATTTTGATAATTTTAAACAGGTTTTTGCTCAAGTATTGATTTTATTGTTCTCATATGAGTGTTTTTTATCAAAAGCTCATATTTTCAGTGATACGGGCATAGTAGTTTCCCTTCAATTTGAATTGCAACCTAAAAGTTAATAATACTATTATTCCTGGATCCTTGTTATATTATCTGTTGATTGTTAGCAGAGTGAAATGAATCACATTAATATTATTCAGAAACGTATGCAAGATTCACTGGTGTAAACTATACAGGAAGGAGATGATGGTGCAAAAGAAATTGGTGCAAACTAAATTGGCTCCGATAAAATTAATATTGTCGGAATTTACAAAAATATTAATTTTGTCGTAAAACTTCCTTCCAGGAGCCGTCGAAAAGAAATGCATCATCGGCTCTCAGAGTATTTTTTTAGCGGGTATTGGGGAATTTTTTTATCGGCTCTCGTGAAGAAAAATTTTTTTATCGGCTCTTGGAAGGATTTTTTTAGCGGCTCTTGTGAAAAAAAAATTTATTGGCTTTTTGGGAAGAATGTCTTTAACGGCTCTTGGAGATTTTGTTTTCGAGGAAATTCTTTTAACGAATTTATAAATTGACATTTTCTTTAGATAGGACAGTTCTTGAATATTTGATAAACGCTGATTATAGATTTATCTATTCAGTTCCGTCCTTGAACATAAAACTCGAATATATTTGTTTCCAAATTTATATGGCTCAGTTGGAACATTAGAAAATTAAACATCAACCTGAAGTTTAATCTCCTCTCAGGATCCTAACCTAACTTGAAATGGATGAAATTCAGAATTTAAAGAGGTCAAATTGATATAGATTGTTATAATTTTTAAGGCTAATAAAAGTTATCTAACGTCAGTTATGAAATTCTTCAAAAAACAATACTAATTAAGTTTAAACACGGTTCAAACTACAAACATTGACAAACACAAAACATAAAATTAAAGAAAAATCAACGCTTAGAAACACAACTTCAAAATGCCATACGGGTCACTCTGGACCAATTTTGAAAAAGTGCAAAAAAAAAAGCGTAGCTAAAAGCCCTCATCTAAATTCGGATAATTGTTGGTGGGGGCAGTATGAAGTATGTCGCTATAATGGCTTGAAACCTTCGAGATTTGCTTTCACCATACTTTCACAGGGATCGGATATTATTTAAAATTTCAGCTATTTTTAAAAGATTAGAACATACGTACAAACTGAAGGTTTTTGTTGATTTCTTGCTTCGCAGTATTTAATTGATACCTTTTTAAAAGGTCATACCATAAAACCAAATTCTCCATATATTTTAGTCCTCTTAAATAAAGATAATTAAACGGTCTATCACGTTTTTTCAAACACGTTCCAGACCTTATAAAATTCATCTGAACACGCGGCTTTGAAATATGACCAAATTGGCCACAAAACTAAATTTTGATGCATTATATTTTTAAGCTTTGGGTTTGGCTTTAATAGAGTTTATTTCATGGAAAAATGTACTTTTTGGAGTTTCCTTGGGGTCTTGCAAGACGTAGGGCTCATCTCCAATCACTACCTTTTTTGCAACATTTTGTTGTTAAGTTTGGGTAGGCCCTACTTTTTTGCCGATTTTTTGTATGTTCTTTAATTCTTAATTTAGCTCTATACTAATCTTCCGTTTTTTAGCACTACAAGGCACGGTTAAGTATTGAAGCCCGTCAAACACATTTTTGATCGATTTTTCTTCGGAGGTATGAACTTTTTGATGACCAGACTTCTCTTTTTGACATGACGTCATGCTTTATAAGAATGATTTTTCAGCACATTTTTTTTACTTTCGGAATAATTGCGATAGAATAAATTTTCAGATCAAGGGCTGTTTACAATTTATGAGCTGTTGTTTGAGTTTGCAATTTTTGTTTAAGATCGTTTTCATGAATGGCCCAAAATCGTATATCTCTAATCAGTGCTGAATATAAGTATCAACAAAATGATAAGAATATTTTGTTGTTGAGTGGTTCTATTTCCCCCAGTACACTGCAGTAGAGCTGTGTTGTGACTAGTTACGTTTTATCTTTGTTTATTTGTAGAACATTCAAGATTTTGTAATAATAATCCTGAGAGACAATAATATTACGTTGTGTTGTAATTAATCTTAATTGAATGTAGTCAACAATTATCCTTAATCAAGTAAATACATCATCTGCTCTTGTTTGAAATTCGGTCTGAAAAGTTTTTTTTATTCATTATATATCACAGTCATACGTTTTCATATTTATCATTTATTAAATTAGTCGTAGTTAAACATTTCAAAATAAATATGTATTATTATTTATATTCAAAATAATGTTCATTATTTGTTTTTGATTGTTATTTTATTGTATTTATAGAAATGTCTAATAAGCGGGATACACTTGGATTTAATGAACCTGACGACGAAGATGGTCTTCAAAGTCCATCGAAACGATTTGCTGTTGGTGATGGGTCATGTCCAATTCCAAGCCAAGTTCCGGATGACATTGATGTTTTAGATTGTGACGAAGAACTGTCAGTAAGGAACATGCAACGTTTTATAGTTCCCCGAGCACGGGCAATCGTTCCCAAAAAGGAATGTTTGCCC
>JAQGBQ010000522.1:0-20210 GCA_034698485.1 Vertagopus arboreus | reverse complement strand
CTCTGTAAACTAATTGGTGTGCATGACTCATGATACAAAAAATTATTGTATCTAAAGATTAATTAAAATATAAATTTTTCATGAAAA
Source organism: Vertagopus arboreus (assembly GCA_034698485.1). Taxonomy (NCBI): domain Eukaryota; kingdom Metazoa; phylum Arthropoda; class Collembola; order Entomobryomorpha; family Isotomidae; genus Vertagopus; species Vertagopus arboreus. The sequence continues at coordinate 20,123 of JAQGBQ010000522.1, read as the reverse complement.
TTAAGATTGGTATCGTTATATGCAAAAGAACTCAAAGACATGAACTCAAAATCTAATTTGGCATCAAACGTGGATGTTCTATTTATCTTTGCTGGAATTTTCATTCGTGTATCTAAATTGTATTTATTTCATAGCCTCAGATTCTTCACAAAAACATCAAACAAGTTTTTTTGTGTGCAGATACTGTAGATTATGTTTCTCTTAACAGCTTTGTTTATGTACTTTTCCTATCTGTGGTGCGTAGAAACATTCTATTTTTTAAATTCCATTGACCATTTTGATGAATGTCAATGAGTGATAACAATAATATGATTGTGTTTCGTGGGATGCTTATTGCTTGACGCTTTACGAGTTTCGCTCAGATTGTGAGTCTGCAAATAAAATTGGTTTTTCTGGTGTTATGAAAATACGAGCGTACAACAAATAATATCATTATTGTTCCGGTGTTCTGTTCCGAATTGTATGCATGAAAATAAAACAATAGTTCAATCATAATTTCGACAATGAGTGTGATTTCGTATGTGAAAAACAATCTGTGTAGGCAATTTGTATCTGAATTCTGTCTAGGTGGTGGAAGTAATTCCCTAATATCAACTATGTATAGAAACCATTGGCAACCCGAATTTACGTTATTTATTGTTTGCTTTGCATAGCTGCTAACCAAAAATTTCAATCTGAAATTCAACCGCTTGCTCTCCACTCTGAAATTTTCTTGACATATCGCAAAAAATCCAAAATGGCACCTTTTAAAGCGAGATTAATAAGATTTCTTTTCAAATCTGATGGTACAGGTTCGCTGGCTGGGGAAGAAGAAGAAAAGGTAAGCAAAGTTTGAAGAAACTCGCTAAATCATTCAAAGCATATAGTTCAGTATCAGAAACTAATGTATTTGTAATTTCAGGAGCTTTCGTACAAAATTCAGCGAAAAAATTATCGAAAGGAGAAGCAGCGTGTGGCCCAAGAACTGACAACGGCCCTCAAAGACCCGTCCATCATAATTCTTTCGGGGGCTATGAAAGTCCGAGGCAAACTCAAGGGATGGACTAAACTTTGGGCTGTCTTGAAACCTGGACTTTTGCTTCTGTATAAAGGGAAAGTAAAGGTGAGTAAGAACTTTTAATTTTGAAGTACAAAAATATTCTAGATGCAGATACGAGATTAGATTACCACGCGCTATAAAAAAAAAACTCAAAGGACTACTTGTGTAGTAGCTCCAACTTTATTCTATCGATTTTGTAAGGGGCTAAGACCAAGTTAAGTTTAGTCTCAGTATCAATAGAATCGATAGAATAATAGCAGGTTTGAATTACTTCAAGGCATTCAAGTGGAGTTTGTAGCAAAATATCGATATTTGTGATCATAATTTATTCACGGTTTTACGATTCCGTGGCAGCTTGCTTAGTAGAATAATAAGCAAATTGATTGTGAAGATTGACCTGAAAGAAAGTTGTATGTAGTAGACTTGTTTTTCTTCCTTTGTTTCATCAAGGACTTACTACAACTAACCTACTTTTTGTTCTTAACCCTTTTAATTATACAGAGCAGTCATTGGGTAGCCACGGTACTTTTGAGCTGCTGTAAGGTAATCGAGAGGCCTTCGAAGAAAGACGGATTCTGCTTCAAAGTCTTTCATCCCCTGGAGCAGTCTATTTGGTCAACAAAGGGTCCTGATGGAGAAACCATTGGCTCTGTAGTTCAACCGCTCCCAACTACTTACTTAATTTGCCGAGCCCCTACTTCGGTAAGTTGAATTTAAGGTTTTTTAAACATTATTGTTACATTGGTGTCTTGTCTTAGATTATGAGTGTAGAGAAATTGAGTAGATATTATGCTAATGGTCTATGGTAAACTTCGGAATACCCTTGAAACCGAATTTCTTATCCATTATACTTCGTAACTGTACATCCTACTTCTTTCACAAGAGAAACTATTCAATCAGAGAAAGTGTCTTAATTTGATATTTGTCGATTTTGCAGGACGAGGGAAAATGCTGGATGGACGGACTTGAGTTGGCCTTGACGTAAGTTGTTGAATACATCTGCCTTAATTCATACGAATGATTATTGTTTCTTGGCCCTAGAATTAGAATGACATAGCAAACAAGTGTGAGCGTTCTTTACTATTCTGTTCTGTTTCATATCATAATAATATTTCGAATTAGTGTAGCGTTATAATGACGTGGACAGTTGTTATTGACTGAGAGCTACTTGAGCGTTATACTATTATCGAAGAAACACACGCATGGTTGAGCGATATGGTAGCACGAAAAGGCTATTTCTCAAATCAATATTTTATCGCTTATCTATAATGGCAAGAAACTTCTTTGCAAAAGTTAGGTAATATTCTTCTGTAAAAGTAGGAGAATCTACTTGTACTTTATCAGCCTGTCACATTCACATTAAAGTTTGCTCATGGGTGCAAGAAAGACACTTTTCGAGTGTTGAAAAGAAATAGGAACAAACAAGGGACTTGTTTTTTTTCGTATAGGAAATTATTCCGAAAAATTTCTAAACACTTTTATTGTCCTTCATACGTTCTCTTGAACTAGTTTATTTTCTACTGTCTGTGTATGTTGTTGATACCATTTGTCGATTAGTTGGATGGAATTTTAGATTTAAGTGCAAGTCACTCTCAAAGAATAGCCACTACGAAGTTGAATGGTTTTAATAGTGACTTGATATTTTACTCGTCATCTGAAAACTTTTCAGTTGTTCCTCCTTGCTTGTACGATCTCCTCGGTCTGGTGACATAATGGATGACAGGACATCTCAGGATGCAGATCACGAGATAGGTAACTAATTTACTTTGTGGATAGGAAGTCTATTTTAATTTAAGCAGCTAATTTATGATTTGTTGTCTTTGATTTAGAATGGTGTCCTTCTGACGTTGAAGAAAACAACCGAACGAGAAGTAACTCAGAGAAGTCAGACAGTGACACTTCGCACATTGAAGACGTGAATCATGATTCGGATGAAGAATATGATGGAGATGATGACCATCCGATGATATCTATTGATGGCTTGTCCAAACGGGCTCAAGAGGATGGCGAAGACCCAATTGCTTCACAAGGACTACGAAAACGAAGAAAGCGGTCGGAAATGACGCCATATATTGTCGAGGAAGCACCAACAGAGACAACCTATGCTCAGCGAGTGGAAGAGGAATTTGCTCATGTAAAAGTTAATTTGCACGATAATAGCAAAATTACTCACTTGTTTCATGTTTATTGTAATATTAAATTTAAATAATCTAATTGATTGACAATATAGACTAGAGGAGAACACTCGGAAGTGCTTGGAGATGAAAACAAGTCCCTGTTGTGGTTTCTGGTGAAACAAGTCAGACCAGGGATGGATTTATCTCGAGTTGTATTGCCTACCTTCATTTTGGAGCCCAGATCATTCTTAGACAAACTCACGGACTACTATTATCATGCCAATCTTCTGTCACAGTGAGTTGAATTTATTGTATTACACAGCAGTGACCATTTTAAGAAATCCCATTTAATACATCTGGATTTGTTGTTTCCAGAGCTGTTTGTGAAGACGATCCATTGAGCAGAATGAAATCTGTTGCCCGCTGGTATCTCTCTGGATTTTATAAAAAGCCTAAAGGCCTTAAGAAGCCATACAATCCCATTCTTGGAGAAGCTTTTCGCTGCTATTGGGAGCATCAGAATGGTTCCAGGACGTTCTACATTGCAGAACAGGTCTCACATCATCCACCAGTTTCAGCCTTTTACGTTAGTAATAAGAAGGATGGATTCGTAATCTCCGCTGGTATTCTTGCCAAGTCCAAATTCTATGGTAAATATAGTATTCAGAAATTATTTAAAAGTCCACTCTTTGTCAACCCTTGTCAGTTTATAATTCGTTTTTTTTTCTCTTTTTAGGGAACTCCACATCTGCCATTTTAGAAGGACAAGCTACGCTAACTTTGTTACCCCGAGGAGAGACATATTTGATGTCTATGCCATATGCTCATTGCAAAGGGATTTTAATGGGTACATTGTCCATGGAACTCGGTGGACTTGTGACCATACTCTGTGAGAAGACAGGATATTCTTGCGAGCTTGACTTTAAGCTAAAGGTATTTTAGATATTCTATATAATAATAACGATTTGATTTGTTGTTTTTGAGCTCTTTAATAATGTAAACATGGTTTGCCAGGGTTTTTTGGGTCGGTCAGATACAACTAATGCAGTTCATGGGAAGTTGAAGCTTGGTCGTGAAACTATTGCTCATCTTGAAGGGCATTGGGATAACAAGATCATATTGAAGGACAAGCAAACCGGGGTGAGTCTGCATTTATTGCAAACTTTGCTTAGAAATGCGTCATTTTCTAATTATTTGGATTATAAACTCATGGCCTTATTTTAATCTGCAGAGTGATGAAATTCTTTGGGAAGTTAATGATCAAATACGAGCACAACGTCTCAAGCGATTTACGGTTCCACTGGAAAAGCAGGAACGAAACGAATCGGAAAGAAAGTGGATAAAAGTTACCGAAGCTATTGCTTCCGACAATCAAGAGGCTGCAACGACCGAGAAAACTAATTTGGAAGAAGAACAGCGTAAAGCGGTTGCTGATCGACTAGAGTCAAACTCTCCATGGGTTCCAAAACATTTCGTTGACGTATGTTCCAATATTATGTAGTTTTCATAATCATAATTGGAAGGAAAATTAATGATAACTGATGATTTCTCGGACAGGATGGCACCACATGGCGATACAAATATGAGGACTTGCGTCCATGGGATAACGGAAACGATTTAATGGAATTCGAACGGGATTTTATTATTCAAGTCCACCAGCGTCATAAAACTCCGATCATGCGGACCTCTTCTCTGCTGTCCGTTGAAAGCCAAGTAAAAATTTTAGTTGAAAATTTAGAAAGTAATGAAGAAGTTGTTGGTGGGGAGATGCTTTTAGGACCCATATTAAATAGCTCACCTTCTCAAGACTCTGACGATGCTTCAAGTGTATGTTATTATTTTTTTTGTTTTATTTTGCTCCCTCATTTTTAAAACTTTACGCTTTGTTATGTCATACAATCTGCCAAAAAAGTTTATCTTAAAATGCATTGGGTACATATTTGGTTTTGCACTTATATGTGTACATGTAATGAAAGATTTTTAATTATTACTCTATTTCATATGCTACAATTACAAAGCATGGATCAAAACGGACGATGATTGTTCAGTGTACTAAATAGAATTTTGTATTTATTTGCAGTGTGATATTCGAGGTAACATTCCAGTTGACCAAGTGGTTCCAGCGTTCCACCAAAGGTTAGTTAAACTCATGTAACAATTGTTAGTAGTATCGATTCGGATTGAAGTTACATGGAGCTATTGTTAAATTTTACAGAGAAAGTAACCGACAGTTGATTGATTTGCTGCGACAGCTCTTAGCTCGACAGATTCAACAATCGGAGCAAATTGAAGAACTCAGGAATACCGTTGCAAGCATTCAAGCCAGATTGGCCAAACCAAAACCACCAAAGGATCCCTTCCCAATCACCAACACCGTCTTGGCTGTAGTATTTGCAGTCGCTATGCAGATTCTGATGATCATCTATTGGTTCGGGGACGGAAAGCTGATGCCAGATATTAGTAGGAAGAAACTGTAACACAAGAAAGAACACTTCCTTGAACAATCTTCACACACTTACCTCAATTTTGGATCTGATGATGTAACTCACGCCGATGTAAAAGCACGGCACAAATATTTTAGTCAACAAAATTTACAATGCACGACATAGGCTAACTATAGTCCTGAAATCTAATGCCACAACGCAATTACCAATTAATTCGTAATTGTTTCAAAACTTATGCTCTCAAAACAAATGTAAAATCTCAGTAACTACTTGAGATTCTTCTCAATCTTAAGCCTGATGAGGCGGTCCTATTGTACACGGTAGTAAATCCGGATAATAATTTAGTGCATAAAAAAAGTCTGTACATTTATAAGTCCATAATTTTAATCATCGATCCATAGTGCTGGGTTTTCAGAAGGTCTGTATATACAGAGAAAGTATTTATTTTTATTCTTATGCCCAAGTCCAACTATACAGCTTCGAAATATGCTAAACTCATTTTTTTATTTTACGAGTTTTTTTAAAAAAAATGGTCACAATTTTGGGTTGCTCTCTATCCAAATGTCTTAAAAAGAGAAGGTTTTAAAGTAGGGGTTACGCAATACGCTGTAGAAATGCAAATTATCAAATACTGGTGCAGAATGTATTTCCAAATAATTCTCCAAAAGACTTTGAGCTCGGTATGAGTTTGTAACGAATCTTGTTAATCAGCTTTTTTTCAGTATTTGACTGATGCTTCATTCCAATCTAATGTTTTTTTCTTGTATTGGTGCTATTGCATTTGTTAAGTAAAAGAGAGCAATATAAGTTGATTGATTAGAATATAAACTTTAGTAAACAGTGCATGGGGCCTTTAGAAATATGTGGAATTTTGTATGCATAATTACTACTAAACTTTAAAACTTGTGAAACTAATCCTGGCTCTTGTGATAAACCGGGATCTGTATAATAGACAATGCAAATGCAATTACTATTATTTGTACTATGCGCACCAAAAAGCAGTTTCCAGCCTATCTACGATTAGTCGTTATATAATTACTAATATATTCGGCTTACATTTTATTATAGAAATTGTTGTTACTAGAAGAAAGAAAGTAGAAAGGTGTCGGGGTGTATTATGCAAAAGGATAATCCTTCAACACCTCCGTCTTCGTGAAAACATAGAAATGATAGTGGCGAAGAATAAATTAAGCCAATTTCATGCTGTCCTCACACAACTAATGCTAAAAATAAGATAATACAATTTCCGAGATATAAAGTTCTTGTTATCAAACTATAAACTGTCATTCCTGTAAAAATATATGTCGACTACTCTGCCATGTAATTCTCGTTTTCAAAGTTGGTCCTTTCATCTAGTCATGAAAATTTATAAGTTTTACTGTTTGCATCCGATATTTTCATTTTGTTGCTAAATATAGAGCTTTGGGAGATAACTGACTTTGTTTTATATTATTATTACTATTGTGGTATTTATATCTTATTCGAATGTAAATTCAGATAGAAATGTCTAAGCAGATCAAACGCAATTGTTAATTTTTTTTACCCCAAAGTTGCATTCCTGAAGCCGCAAAAATGTCATGTTACAACAGTGTGCTATTTAATTGCATGAATCTCAAGAAATGTATGTATTCGGTGCCCTCATGTGTGACTCTGCAGGTGGATGTTACAATCAATTTTATTACTATGACCAAAAGAGTTTCTTATAGAGAGCTTTGTTTGTTTTTTTTGCAGTTTTTGAACTTGAATTAAAATCTGAACTTTACGAAACAATAATTAAAATGTGGATATTCTTATTTATAATTTTTAAGCCACTCATTTTCATCAATGTTATCTGTGATTCTGTCTACATAAAAACGCATCGAGGCAATGATTAAAATAGACCAGAGCTATTTTTTTTTATTGAGCTTCGGTTTAATTTAATGATAACATAGAAGAATTTATAAAGGTATCTTATACAACTTTTGAATCTCAGCAAAAACAAAATTGTTTAACACATAGTTTTTTCTTAAAAAAAATCCAGTTCTTTTCGGATGAAATAATAAAAAACCTATTGGTTAAATACCAGCTTTTCATGATAGGGGTTAAAATACAAATATTTTAAAATTGACCGATCATCATCGGTATTATTTCTTTAGAAATTAATCAAATCGATGAGGGTAATAGAGGCATACACAAATTGTAAAAATCTTTCTTGCTCCAAAAGTTATTATCTTTCCACCCAACTCCCCCTTTACTTAAAATTGTCTTAAGATCATCCTTTCCAGTGTAATGTGGGTCTAGTACCAGGTAGTTATAATTGGAATCAGAATCTGGATCACAGCTTGCTCCTATCAACGTATGTGCCAAAACACCACCGCCAATCATTACAGGGGTTCCGTGAATTCTAAAGTGGGATTGTAACTCTGAAATTCTGTAAAAAAAATACTAGAATAAATAAGACTTTTACTGGAAATAGTAATTAGAGTACAAGTAATAATAATATGTCGAACCTAGAAGCTAGTTCACCACCACTGGATAGAGACATTATCCGACAGCTGACACCAAGAAGTGCTTCGAGCACAAAGGACACTTCAGTAGAGCCAATCCATTGCTTAGAGCCAATAAACGATGCTGGCTTATCACCCAAACTAACCTAGTTTTAAAAAAATAATTAAAGAATCATTTTAAATTTCTTAAACAAGTCGCTGAATTCTTATAATAGATAATCAATAATCAATGAGCTTACAAGGCACTCTTGTATCTCCTTATGAGTTGGCACATTCGATGAGGTGAACCCTTGTAGACGGAACCAGCTCACTATTGTCTGTAAAGATCTGTACGCACATCTACAACAACCAGAAAGTTTTTTTTTAAATAATGAAATATAGATTTAGGAAAACTCGATATAGTTTGGAAAACAATAAAACGTACCCCCAGCCATCGTCATTAAAGCTTTCTTGCATATAATGACGATACTCATAGTGCCCTGTAATAACTTCAGTTTCACTAAACTTTCCTTTAAGTGAAACGTGAGGGGATATTAAACCAAGGACAGGTTTAAACAATGATGCTGGTCTTCGGAAATAGGGACGAGTTTCTTTAATATAAAACAACTTGTGAAGATCATGTCGCGTCTCCTCTGAAAATCAAACAAAACACATTTACATGAAAACTTCAATACCTTAACGAGACAGTCCAAATGAAAATACAACTTACTTAATTTTTCTTCTGAAGTATTTTCTGGGTACACAACCGTCACAAAATGTTTTGCAAAACTTGGCCAGAAGTGGAACACCTCTGGGTTTTCAGCTGATATTGAATTTACTAATTGTTCACTAATATTCTTATGGAATCCACTGTCAAGTTGATTACAGACTGCCTCGTTAAAGTTTGCATACAATTTGTGAGTCAGCATAGAGACCGGAACTACGCACAGGGAATCAACATCCGCATAGTGTTCAAAGTATTTGCAGCATGCACCTAGAACAAAAAAGTTGTCAGTTTATAATTTGCAAAGAGTCACAGCCTGCTTTCAGTGATAGAAGTTATGATCAATGTTTACTTTTATCATCAAGAATTATCGCAGCATGATCGACTGAACTTGTCTTTGTCCTGTCAAAGAGTATTTGAACATCGATCATACTTATCCCAGGAGAAAAATAAGTCGCAGTCTTATCTTTGTTTCCATCCACTTCGGATTTCAAAAACTTGACTAAATCAGCTATCGTTCCGCAAGATTTTTGTGCATTTGGATTTTCTGACACCAATTTTCCTTCCAATGGAAGAATAGTGATGGATGATTTTTTCCCCAATGTATATGCAGCCTGATTTTCCACCACTTTCTGTTTAAAAACGGAAATGCTCACAATATATAAAGTCGTAGCACAATAACACTATTTAATTTGTCATGACTTAAAAAATGCTCACCTTAGCACAATCAAAGCACTCTTTTAAATCATCAGACTCCAACAAGCTGGTTAGAAGTAGTTGGCCTTTCATTCGGAATGTACAGACTCTCTTCCCATAGAATTCTTCCTCAGGCAGAACACTGAGGACTACAGGGGTCAAGAAATCTAGACCCGTCGAAGCAATAATCTTCTCTTCTGTAACTTTTAACAAGACGGGCTCATCTATATTGTCAAGTGCCTAAATCAACATGAGTTTAAATATTTTAAATCTGTTTTCTGAAATGCCATGTCATGTATTTGACGAAATTAATGAATATCTCACAGCATAAACATCTTGATCTTCATCCGAGTCGAATTCCACAACTCCGATTAAACTAAGTCCATGAGGTAAAGATCGAGAGGCCAATCGAATCGCTTCTTTGTCTGAATAATTGATGATTGTGACAGCAACAGGAGTTTCGGCCCCTCCATATCCAAATCCAATTCCATAAACGAGGGCACGAGTTATGCCATTTTCAGTTGAATTCTTTAACCTCTGCAATAAAGAACAACAACAAAATTATTAATTAGAAATAACCCACAACATATTAAACTTAATCAACAAATGAACACAATTTGATAAGAACTAACCTCGTGAAGGGGCTCTAATATCTCCAGTTTCTTTATGACCATTATCGTTGCTGAACCACCTATAGTCACAAACAAAAGGGTTTTGCGTTAATGTTATGAGCGAAACGTGCATAAAATGAATTAAAACGAAATATCTGAGTCAATAAAGACAATATGGTACAATGTGCAATGGTATTATGCCTGCCATTAGAATATATTTTAACTGTGATTGTATTATTTTTTACAAGACTGAGTTAAAGGAACTTGTGACCCTTAATGTCAAGTGACTGCGTCAAGACTTACGTATGACCTATGCATAAGAATTGACCCAATTGCAAATTGACAGACCCAAAATGACGAGCAAGAGAAAGTAGAAGGGTTTGAAAGTTCTGCGGGATTTGTGCTGTCAACAACTAACACTCACTCTCTGTGGCTCTTCAACCTCAATCACAAAAACCCAATCTGACTCTTTGAATGCAGAATTTTGCATACAAAGATGCAATTTCTTAAAAAATGACCCTTTAATCGCTTCAAACTCGAGACGACAAATCTCGGATAGTTACCTACCACTAGTACCACTGGACTTGAAAATTCATATGTTTAAAACAGCAGACTTAAATATTTTAAATAACCCCAATTCATTATATTCATATTCCGATAATAAACACAATTTAAATAAACCTTTTTTTACGTTTTATGATTTTCGATTTATTATACAAGTGTTTATACATTTTTGGATTTTGAATAGAAAGTTTAGAAAGACACTAGAATTCTGCGAACTTATTTAGTTGGTTCAGTACGAAATATTTTGAGATATGAAATGAGGTTTCCATTTGAGATGAATGAAGTTGGTTTGAAATGCATAGTAATAATTTGAATGCTGCTTCGACAGTACGAAATCAAATTATCTGCAATTAATAACAGGTACGTTGGGATTAGATATTGATGGATAAATACATGGAATCTTTGAGTCTGTTCATACCTGCATTATCGAGGATTTTAAAAGTCCCATAGCTCTTCGATTACCACTCTACCCGTGTAATCCCGAACGATTCTGAGGTCATTGAGGCTCAAATCCATCGGAAGGATAATTGTCTCCGTGACGAGTCTTCGATTCTTCGTTTTATCTTTCGGTCGCTGTCCAGTAACCTTAATTAAAAAATAGTCGAAAGTTCAAAATCCATAATCTATATAAAAAGTAACTTTAATTAATTGGTCATAAACATACGATTATCAGATGACCATCGACTTGGAAGGAAAGTTCTTTATCCTTGAATTCCACCATCTCTACAACAAACTTGTGGGGACGTCGTGAGCTACTAGTTCCTTTAAAAGGGATCCTGTTAGATAAAAAAAATGAGTAATTACGATATGTTTCATGATAAGTCACATCGTGTGTATTTGCGTTATAAACTCACCGTAAAGTATCTGGAGATCCAAATGTGTTAGCTGTTGGCTCCACCATAGTCGGGATTCCATCTCGAACGAAGAACTTTGTCAGTTTAGGCATCATAGGAAACCTTGGTCCCAGACGTAGAGTCCTGCCCTTAATCTGATGTTGATCAATACCGATTTCAGCAACCTCAATGGTTCGATTGGGAATAGCTCTAGTTTTTGGAGCCATCTGATAGTAGGTCGTAGTGTCGATATCATTTGCAGCAGCCTGTTTCTTTACATCATGCTCCTCAATACGTTTGAGTTCTTCCATTTGTTTCTTTTTAATCACATCGGTAAATAGCGATGCGTGCATTATTTTCTGTTGAGACTTCTTCAACCCGACAAGTTCTTGTTTCTGCTTAATCAACTGTTTAGTTACCTCGTGAGTCGTTGGGTAAGAGGTTGAAGGTCGTCCTAACGAAGGGATCCTCAATTGTCGTTCCCATTCCATTGTCTTCTCAGCCAGTTGGACTGGAGTTTTCTTGATTTTCTTCTTGGAACCCACCGAGGTATCGACATTGATTTTTGTTTTCCCTTGTTTTAATACAACGGATTTCACTCGAGCATTAACTTTTTCAGACATGAATGCAGGCGCCGGTTCGTCACTTATTTGTCGGACCAAGCTTGGGATTTTTGGAATCGAGTTGGAGACGCTGCTCGTCTCAAGGCTTATTCCAGACCCTTCAAATGTTGGAAGAGGAAATGGAGGAGGCATCGGTCTTCGTAAGAAAGGGAATGGAGGTTTGCGAGGATTGTCCGTCATTAAGTGCAGCGTTTCAGTCACCTCTCCTTTTTTCACATACGGAAGGGTATGTGGAGACTCCAAAGGGGCCTGGAAGAACCGTTCGTGTTTCACTCGCTCGATTCGCTCTACAAGTCTCGTGGCTGTAGTGTGGTTCACTTGATATGTCATCAGATTTGCTTCCCGTGGATCCCATGGCTTTTTTGGAGGCTTGTTTCTGAATCGATGGCTGCGACTGAGGCCAAAAGACAACCCCAGTCCCCCGTCCTCACCTCCCTTAGTCCAGTCATGAAACATGGTCTGAAAATTTACAAATTAACATAATAAGTAACTTCTCACAGCTTATCATTTAATCTCGAGTCTGCAGTGCAGATACCTCTACCATTCTATAAATTAAAACAGAGAATAGAATTTTAAACCAAATACCAGTTTTTCTTGATTGTCAGTTGAATGATATCGATAAAGAGGATTCAATTTTGATGAACAATTTAATTGATTTGTGAATTTTCTAAAACGTCACGTCTAAACAATTTATATATTTTCCACTCAGCTCTTTTCCCTGGAAAATATTTCCTCTCGTCGAATAACACACCGGGGAATTTCAATAATGGTTGCCATGTTAATTGCCCAGGGCTTATGAGTTTGGTATTTCTGTTTGTCTGTCTGCGCCACGATAGGGGACAAACCACTGGACCGATTTGGACCCTGTTGAGCCTAAAATGCGTATAAGACCAAGGTCTTGGATAAGTTCGTAGATGGGTTCCATCGTTTAAGGAATTGACCCGTGGGGGGTGAGAGACATATGAATGGTATCTATTGAGAACAATGGTATTGACACTTGAAATTTTGCAAGGTGATGCCAAATGACCCCTGTATATCGAAAAAAATTGATTTCCAAATAAATTATTCAATTATTCCCTATTGGGCCACCCCATAGTTTTTTTTAACAAAGACCCATGAAAGCTGAAATTTGACATGGTAGTAGCTTGAGTCTCAACATTTCAAAAAGAAAAAGATTTAAAAAAAAAAAAAAAATTTGTTCCAGTTAATTTATGCATTTTGATGAATAAGTTTAGAATTCTTTTAAAAAACTCAAAACATCCGACATTCTCATCCGCTATGAAATTTGATACAGTCATAGTCATAATACCTCAGTGAATAATATGAGATCAAGAATGGCTTGAAATGAAAAGTAAATCCTCCTTAGAAATCATTATTAATCATTAGCGAAAATATTTTATTGCTATTGCATATACTAATAAAATGCTGGGTATTTTCTAGTCCTCTCTCTCTCACTTTCTGTATCCTCTAAACGGTCCCTGCTACCTTTTGAGGTACAAATGGTTTGTCTCAAAAAAGGGACAGAGAAGTGCTGCATTTAATTACTATTAAATGCAAGCGAGCAAGCAAACCTATGGTTTTTGCAATACTCTTGATTAGATGAACCCTTTTTGCGGATGGGATTTTGGGTGCAAAGGCAGAGTAGAAATCTGCAGAGGTGCATATGGGACACTAGTAGTATCTTATGCATGGCAAAGATGTACTTTGAAGATGACATAACCTTGTTTCTATTCAATCAGACTTACCACCTCTATGATGATGATATACATATAATATTCGCATTCAGAAACTCTCACTCTTTATCACTTGGCTAGTACTAGTGGGGACTCCAGATCTAGCAAAAAGGCTTGCTATTTAAAGCGAGAAGTTGTCCATCATCTTCAACAGTGTTCAACTGACAACCAGCGGCGAATCATTGACGAAGGGTTAGCGAAGCAATACACAACGTAACATCTTCATCATTTCCACTGTGGTCTATACACTTGTTTTTACTTGAAAGAAAAACACGTTGTGAGGTTCGACAGTGTGAAACATCTTCTTATTCCTAACTTTTGATACATCTCAAAACCCAAGAAGCTTTCAAGATGCGAATGGAAATTTTGGGACTCCTTATCGTCCTCGTTGGATTCTGTGCCTGTGCTCCTCAAGGAGATGCAGCCAAGGATGATGCCCCTGCTGCTGTGAGTACCGTTTAATATTTTGTCCAAAAGCGTGTTTCATTAAAATCATGTACTCATAAATTATAAGCATCAACTTTATTATCCTCCAACAAAACCACATTCCGACACATCTTACAAATATTCTAATTAGACTTTATTATTAATGGCCACAGCTTTCTGAGCATTTTTGTTAGTTTTTCATTGTCCGAGTGATATGAATTAATCCATTTTCACCTTATTCACTTTTCAACACTCAATTTATTTATCTCATTTTTACAAAAGATATAAAATCAGCTTAGTAATCGACTTTAAGATAAATAAGCAAATAATGCAAGAATCTATAATTCAATTCTGATGGGCGTTAAAGGGCTAAATTGAAAGGGAAGGTCTGGCCGTAACGGACCTGAAAGAACAAAACACAAGTCGATGAGAAGGTCGAAGTATTACAAAACCGGCTACTTGAGAAGCCTCAAAGCTAACACAGGACAAATAAACAATACTTAGGTACCTGTTCAAATTCAAAAGGCCGAGAGGACACTATTAGATTGTTATTGCTTACTTTTAAGTTAGGAATGCGAGGATCATGATTACACAATACACAAGTTGTCATAATGGTTGAGTCTTCTTCATCTTTTATTATTGCTCATCATCAGAGACCAAGGCAATCGTGTAAGTCTCAATAAGTCAAGCATGATGATGATGATGAGAAGAGATAATCCTACTTGAGACGGGATTCTTTTCAGTTCGTACATAATAATAATGACACTAGCAATAAAACTCATGAAACATAACACTAAATGAAGAATAAAAAGAGACGTGTGACGCTTTTTATGGTATTCCATTTAAAATCATAACATAAACATGGTCAGGTAGATTATCTATTCAAACTCTTAATTTACTCAGCCATTTGCCCATTCATTTGTCCAAGCACATTAAATATAGTAGTACCTACTACAGATCTGGGTTCAGTGAAAGTGACAAATGGTAATTACTGTCACATAATCATGTCAAACCTCAAACGATAGAATTTATATTTATTTATAACCTGCTCCTAACTTTAACTCCTATGTATGTTATTCAAATACTCATCTTAAATACCTCACCCAATAGAGTATCTGTAGCAAGTTGCACAATAATAATAAGGTACCTCTAATAAACCATAGTTTTTTCTGGTCCTTAAAATTAATAATCCGTGTCACGTCATAATTAAAGAATTTCTTAAGTTGAAATCGTAATTTATGATACGAAGCCAAAGTAAACACAATAAAATATAAACAAAGGAGGTGTGGCAAATCATGGAGAAAGGAAAGCTAAATATAAGGGATAATCCCACAGGTACAGGAATACCTTTTTTATGATTCATAAAATCACTAGTCTCAGGAAATACAATAGGATGTGATTTTTAATATTTGATCACTATAATATTATGATAAGTATATGTCAGAGAGTAGATTGCATTTCATTGATCAAGTAGGCTAGACAAGCCTTATTTGGTTTAACTATTTCTAATTGAAAATACAGTAGTAGTAGTAGTCTATTGAAAATGAAATTTACTCTGTTAATTACACGGAAGGATTTCCTCATAAAAATTATTGCAATTCAACTGAGAAAGGTAGCTTGAATAACAATCAAGAAGCTCTAAGAAGTTAATTCATAATAATGCATCAAGGAAAAGAATAGGCTGACTGAATTCGGTCTACTTGAATCTCTTTAATCTTTGGAATCTCCTCTGGTATCACACATTACGCTATCATTATTGTTATAGATGTTCCATTGTTCATGCAAATAATACCAATGGGCAAATTACACTGAAATGCACCTCAACCACCCGCCTCTTCATCTCATCACAATGCAATCTGTCAGGCAATAATGAATGAATGCATATATGAGCCCCACAAAAAAGTTCATCCATCATAATTTTTAAAACACTTTTGCTCTTAATACACGCATTATCTAAATACAATTACATGTACAAAGAGAAAGAAGGATGTTATCTACTGGGCCACTGCATATTATTTTATTGTGATATTAAACCAAAACGAAATGACAATTGAAATGGTTTTTATTTTTAAAAAATCTCTTTTATTTTTATCTTAAAGTACAAGTACGATTGGGGAGTGAATGATGCTGAATCCAAAAACTATTATGGACAAGAACAATCTTCAGACGATGCTGGAAGAGTTGAAGGGAAATACTTTGTGTGGTTGGCCGATGGTCGACTTATGACCGTAGAATACTATGTCGATGGGGACAGTGGCTTTGTCCCCACTATTACCTTCAGTGACCCAGATTTCAATCCACCCGCAGATGCTCCACCCCGACCAACGTAAACAGAAATATGTTTCAAATGTTACGACGATACGATGGTGATGACGACAACGAATGAAAAATAAATAAAAATTAAATAAGGAACATAAAAAGGAGCAATTAAATTACACCTCATCTCTCGGACGCCTCTCAAATACTTATTGCACAATTTAGAAGATGATGGATGCAACAAGCCCTCATCATTGCACGCAATCAACATTATCAACTTCACTCTTCGAGCCTCTAGAATGATTAGCTTTAACGAGTAATAATTATAGAAATATAAATAAATACTAATTAATGACCATGGGATATGAGAGGAGAGTCAACTCATTCTTCCACAAACTGCCCACCAGATTTTAGTGGAAGCAAAAATCAATCAATCAATTAGGGAAAGCTATTAATCATCTCTTCTTCATCATTTCATATTCTTCCCTATCATTATAAATGCAATGTGTGTACATCAACAAACTATTTGTACAAGTCACACGTCTGCACATTATTGTCTTCATATATACATACAATGTGCGAACTACTGCGGCTTCCTATATGCACTTAATTGATCCACTACAACTAGCTATTAGTAAGACAATAGTGTAGTAATTTTGTAATCCGTGTGAATTTCGTCGATGTGTTTTAATTACCTGGTCGTTTGCCATTAATTATTCACCCTTCTTATGATGCTTTACCCAAATATGTCTTGTATATAATTTACTGTAATTAATTACTCAGATTGCTTCAATTTGTTAAAAATGCTCTGAAATAAAAACCCAGACTTATGGCTTGATAAAAATCAAAACATGTAACTCTTGAAAACATTTTGTTCAAGCACACAAATCTTCTTTGAGCATCTTTACTTGTTCGCCTTGTCGAATAATTTTATGTATTGTTTGTTTCTGGTTTTGCGATCCAACAAGATAAGTAGCCTTTGGAATTCACAATAACTTTTTTTTCAACTGTTGAATGGTATCGTCATCAAACGATCAACTGTGTCGAGTCATTTTTCCAAACTTCCTCAACAGCCTGTAATCTTTATGCCTTAAGTGATATTTACTTATGAAGCGCATAATATGCAAATTGGCCATAATCCAGGTAATTTAGATCGTCTTCAATCACGTTGCAAACCACTAACGGCTGCATACAAAGGACCTCAACAATTATATAATACGTGTGTTTGTAAGTTGTAGTATAAGATAATTCAATTGTCAGCTGGAGGGGTAGAAAAAGTCTGTCAGAAGTTGATCGGAATACATTATTTTTTTGTTGTTAGAAATTGGAATTACAGAACTAAATACAAGTGAAGAGCGAAGGCCATGAACAACTAACTATGTGTCTTCCCACCTGCAATTAAATTTCTTCAGTTCATCCGAAATCTTGGCCTGATTATTGCATTGAACAAAGGCGTGACCATTTACGGCTCAAAAGATGCTACTTCAATTTTAAAGCTTTTTCAGAGATTCCGAGCCTAGCCTGTGGTTTTGATTTTTTCGCTACTCAAATATCAATTTCTAACCTAACCACACTGCTGGGAGTGGTTCCATAATAACCTACATAATTAACAATTGCACAGGCTAGAAAAATTTCATAATCATATATGACAACAAACCATCTTATATAGTTAGCGATTAAAATTTCCCAAACGTCTTCTTGTTAAGCCCACACGTAATAATAAAAACTACTGCTTATAGTAAAAAGCGGAATCCTAGAAAGCTATTAAAATGTTCTGGATACCTACTGAGGGTGTGACTGGACAAATGTTGACAATTCATATAGGCGTCAATAATTTTGTTTGTTTTCACTCTACCAGTTTTTCAATACTGCTATAGGTATTCAGTTAGGGATGAAACTGGATTGACAACAACGTAATAAAATGGGAAAGTTGCCCTATTTATCAGCACCCTTTTTTTCCAAACAAAATGCGGTTGGCATTTTATGACAATATTCGCATATTGATTAATAGTCTTCCCGATTCTTGTGACCTTAAACTGTCATTGTTTGCTGATGTGAGATGTTTTATGATGGTGACTTATATTTAACACTGATGTAATCGAAAAATTGGGAACCGACTTAATATTATAGTCATGAATCAACATTAGATATTATCTCAATAGCAGTGATCTCAAATCATGAAATTTTATCGCTTACTGAGTTATGTCTTAATTTAATTTTATGGATTCATTCAAATTAAATAGCTTGGATACGTTGTGTGGGTTGATTTTCTTGTAGACTACCAGCCTTGGCATTTTGAACAATTTTTATACAATTTTAAATATTGTATTTTGTTTCAAAATCCATTTCTTATAATAATATGTATTTCAATGATTATTCGTTAATCTAATACAATCTACTATTTACTATCACTACCAGTGTCTCACTTTAGTGATTAGAATTCCTAACAAAGGGGTGCCGCATTAATCATAAGTTGTTGCATGAAATGCCAAAAAATCAATCCTGTAATAAGATAGCGTAATTATGCATATTACATTTTGATTAATTACGGATGTGTGTACTCAGCTTTTGTGATTTCTGAACTAGGGAACTGTCGGAATTTCATTATTTTTCAGTAAAAATGAACACGGTTGCAAAATATGGTTTATAATTTTCTTCAAATTTACGAAATATTTCATCGTATTATCACAAAAATCGCATAAATAATGAAAAATTATTAAATTTACGAAAAGGTGATTGGGAATCCTTACTAACAAGGCCCGCTGCTGTGCAAGTCTCACGATCTGTCGTGCAACCGGTCTTCAAGTCTTCATTAGTTTTGTAACATGATGATGAAGTCAACTATTTTTCAAATTAATCCTTTAAGATGCATTAACGTTTAGATGAGTCAGTGAAAATTAAGCACAGCAATTTTCTTGAAGGACAATCAGTATGTACTAGACGTGTAGTAGTAGTGGGGATCATTGCATTGTAGAACGTGCCACACACGCGACTACTAATTCCATCGGCCAAAGTATTTATCAATATGCTATTAACAAACAAATCAAACAACAAGTAAAATGCTCAAATGAACCATCTTCTTCATATAATTTGTTTATAGAAGAAGCAAATTCTAATAGACAGAACCTTCATTTTTTTCATGTTATAATGCATTTTGTTACCCATCCTTCCTGATTTCAGGATAAAGTAAACCAGATTAATTTTTTTGAAAGACCTTCAAACAGCCAAAAACGTTTACACAGAAAAAACCGTGTCAATAGATGCATTAAAAATCGGTAAATATTTTATGAGGATTTGATGCTAGAGATTCTATCAATAAAATCTTCCTTTGACGAGGTAAACAAGAGTTTCATTGTCATTACTATTAAGCATTATTGCGGAAATTAAACGGTATAAGTATATTATGAACGAACTAAAACTGTTTTATATCTTTTATTGCTATTTATTATGGATGCAACATACATGATATGGAAGTTGGAAGTGATCTTCAACTAACCAGTTTTCAGCACCAAAAATCATAAAACGGTTGTTTTAAGTCATGAAAATATTATTAGCACTGTTTACAAAATACGCTCTTTACAATAACAAACAA
>JAQGBQ010000521.1:0-20235 GCA_034698485.1 Vertagopus arboreus | reverse complement strand
TAGTACTCTAAATAGCAAATTTCATAAAGACCTTACAAATCCTACCAGGGCTACCCCCCGTGTCAATCGAGGTCCAAGTAATATCTACTATTCAAATAAAGTTGAAATGACTGAGCGCGGTGATACAAGGTTAGAATTTTATAACTTTTATTTTAGCCTTTTAATTGCACTTCCCATCACCTAAGTTATCCGGGTTTTTCGGACTGCATTTTTTAATAATAGTTTATTTAATACCAATTTAAAACTTTTTTTAAATAAAAACTTATCATAGGCTCGCAAATTGGAATACACTCTTTCATTGATACCACCACCGCAGAAAGAACACTCAGAGTCTTTATATCAGCTTATTTTGAGCACTATCAAAGACCATGGAATGTCACCCTCGGTAAAAACAACCCGACTACAGACCCTTCGGGAGATTCAGGCATCTATTGCAAAAATTAACATGAATAGTAAGCAAATATTCTTAAGAAATCATTCTATATTCAGTGAAAATGATACACTCATTAAATGGTGAAGTAATAAACAATTGTTTTATTTTGTAGCAGAATGTGAGGTCTCACTATTTGGTTCTTCGTTATCCGGGCTCGCCTTGAACAACTCTGATATTAACGTTAACATCAGTTTTGCGAATGATGTTTTACCTGCCAATTTGACTGATTCACCCGCATCTCCGAAGACGTCCTTGCCATCCATTGACGTTCTACGATACATTCCAGATGTCATCAATGCTCTGAGAAAGACTGTAGGCATTCTGTAAGTGTATTTTGTATTTCCAAATCAAAATCTAGTTAAACTTTGAAAAAAATATTCTTACTAACTAAGCTATTTCTTATGTATTATTATTTCAGGCACGTCGAAGAATCCTATTCTACAAAAAAGCCGATTATAGAATTCGATATTGTGCAGATTCATGCTCAACGGGAGGTAATTGAGAAGGGTGTCATTCATTTCAATAACACATCGGCTGTGTGGCTTGGGCGTCTTTTTGAAGAGTACGACCTGATAAGTCCGCGAGTACGACCAATCGTTATTGCATTTCGCTACTTTGCTCGGGTAAGATTTTTAAAGATCATACCAGATAATACAAATTGGTAGATCTTACTTACATGTACACCTTCTTGTTTTAGGTTTGTGAGATTGACAATCAAGAAAATGGGTTCTTGCCGGCCCATTGCTACACTATTATGGTAATTCATTACCTTCAAGAGGTCGGAGTCATTCCAGTTCTGCATTGTTTACCTAGACTGGATCCCAAAAGACCGTTTGCAAGTAAGGCGTAAAAAAACAAAAGTAATGTATAAAGTTTTAGACGTTCTAATTTATTTAATTTATTTTATAGCTGCCAACGAGGCCCTGTCAGGTTGGGGATCGCAGAATTCCATGGATTTTGGACAGCTGTGGGTGGGACTGCTGAGTTATTACTCTCAATTTGATTACAGGGATCATGTAGTGTCCATCAGTCGCATGGATGTATTGCGACGAACAGAAAAGTGCTGGAATCGGCGATTGTCTATTGAAGGTAAATGTTATTCTGTAGTCTCACATGTTATGCAATATAACATCCGCAAATCGAAATTACATTTATACCAATTTTGTTTACAGATCCCATCGTACCACAGTCCAATGTTGCGCGTTGTACAGCAAGCAATAAGATCTGTGATTATATTATTGATCGAATCAAAAATGCTTACCATTACTTTGGCATTCCCAGAAGTAGTTATGGACCATTGTATGTTGGAATCATAGACGATGGACTTGCTAACAGTATGCAGCGATTCACACGAACTGTCACGTATGAGAATATCATATCTCCCGTTGTATTAGACACTCCAGTAAAAATCCAAGAAGTCTATCCTAAGAGTGGAGTCGGTAAAGCAAGAATGGTCAAACATGTGAATAATTCCGGGGATCTTGAAGACTACGTTTTGGTTTCGGACGCAATTTATCTTCATGTGCTGCTTCGAACACGAGACTATCGTTTTCGTTTTGATCGGGATGAATTTTGGTGTGGAACGGTAAGTTCAATGAATTAGTGAACTCTCAGTGTTTGACTATATAGATAAACGTATAGCTGATTTTACCATGTGGCTTTAGCTGCCGCCTTTGGTTTGCAAAGCATGTGCTGGCGAGGGTCATGTCCGAAAAGATTGTCCCGAAGAAACCGTTCCACCACTTATAAAAGTTGTATGTCCATCGTACCTGTCCTTACAACGCTTAAACTCTGTTATTGATAGCAACTTTGGTAAGTTTAAATTATAATTAGTTATATATTATACTGCGTTGCTTGTCGAGATTGACATTGAATAATTTATTTTGTTAACAGGCATAGAAAAACTCACTCGTGAGGATCTGGCAGTCCGGATTAAAATTGCTGATGAAATCCAACGGTTGCTGTGTCAAATGTACCCCGACGTACAATTGACCCTGTTTGGTTCATCCCAAAATAGATTCGGACTTCATAACTCCGACCTAGACATCTGCATGACGTTTCAGAGTCTCAATATTCCACCGGGGGTAAGGATTTATTTCTGTAGATGTGCGTGTATGTAAATTGTAACTTTATAAGCAAATATATTAAATTTTGTTTCTTTAGGCTAGCCCATTGCAACACATTGCTGTAAATGAAGTTTTGATGAATGTAGTAGGGGCATTAAAATCATCGGGCAAAATGGATGACATTTTACCGATAACGTCGGCGAAAGTACCAATAGTGAAGTTCCGTCACAAAATGTACAAGTTGGAGGGTGATATCAGCTTATATAATATATTAGCAGTTCATAACACTAACCTTTTGAGGTCATATGCAGACCTGGATCCTCGCGTTGGGGTAAGTGATTTGTATAGCTGATTATTTGGTAGAGTTCTTGCCAATGTGAAATTTCATATTAATTTTTTTTTCCTCCTCTAAATTAGGTTCTAGGATGTTTTCTAAAGAAGCTGGGCAAAATTTGTGATATCAGCGACGCCTCCAAAGGGAGTCTTTCGTCATATGGGTACATTCTGATGCTCATTCATTTCCTTCAGCGGCATACTGTACCTGTCCTGCCAGTACTTCAGGAGGTAAATTGTAGCTTTAATGACACATTTTAGTATAAAGAATTAATTTATAATGAGTTACGTTTAAACTATAGATTCCTCCCCTAAACCAGCCTCCAGGGTATTCTCTTCCAGTGAGGATGGTGGAGAACGCAAACACGTACTTTTTCGATGATATCAGCCGCATCGTATGTTTTTTTTTTTTTTTAAAAAACTTTCTATCCATAAAACCTTTAGTTTATTTACACTTTATATTTTCAGAAAGAGGTTTGGCATCAATATGGGAAAAATAATGAAAGTATTGCAGAGTTGTGGTTGGCTTTTTTGCGCTACTACACAGAAGAGTTTGATTTCGAAACATGCGTTGTATCAATGAGCCAGAAAGCAGAATTAACAAAGAAGGACAAGTCATGGTTTACAGACGGTATTGCAATTGAAGATCCTTTCGACAAATCGCATAATCTTGGAGCGGGGTTATCGCGTAGGAGTAAGTGGCTTGTCATTTATGTGTATTGTTGATTCGATGTGTGCAGGATTGCTAAGCAATTTAATTTTTATGATTTTTAGTGAGTGTCCACATTATCAAAACACTGCAGAGGTTCCGTGAACATTTCCATTCCCCGTCTGAATACATTCCCACTCTTCGCTCCTATGTAAGTAAATATCATTTTCAGCAAAATAAACCAAAAGTTGTTTTTCTTAATTTTACTTCATCTTTTTCTAGGAGTGGTATTTGAATCCGAGTAAATTGCGAGGTGGCGACCCTCCTATCGACCGGCAGTGTAGACTGTGCAATCGGATTGGCCATTTTGCTAGAAGCTGCACGTATTATGTGAGACAAGACTCTGCGGATCACGTCCTCGAAGATGACGATCGCTCTGAAGTATCTGAAGAATTTCAATCGCCCAAAGCCGAAAACAATGTTAATCGTGTTCCATCCAATGAATGGTTGGGCCGTCAAGTATCAAACACGTGTACTCCTCCTGTGATGTCGCAACAACAACAGCAACAGCCCATTTACAGGCCTGCGATGCCATACCCTGCTCCAGGAATGATGATAAAGAATCTGACTTTTCCGCAAAACGGATTTGCACCTCAGGTTTTTTACAATCCACCTGCTCCTCGCCAGAATATTCAAGATGAAAGAATTCTTTCAGGTTAGTATTGACCCTTCTTGATCATAACTTTGTGATATTTCAGAGGGTTGTTTAACAAAGAGTATTTGTTTGCTTTTAGATGTTCTATTCTTTTGGAACATTCCGACTGTTCCGCAAAACAGGGAAGAATACGAGCTGCATAAGATTGTTCAGCATACCAGCGGTGTTACCTTTGAACAGTATATTTTGGACAAAGCCGAGTCATTTAATCCAGTGGCTATCAAAAGTGGTGAATTGAATCAATACAGAGAAAGTTCTGTTGGACCATCAAATGGGATTTCAACACCCGACCCGCGCGATGTGGGAATGTCTAATGGTATGAATGGAAATATTCAAATGACGAATTCTCCTTACGTTTTCAACGGGATCGTGATGCAGTATCCAACCAACAATTCTGCTGGTCCCATGATTTTCGCAAATGGCATGCAGCAGCCTCAGCCTCAACAATATTCTGTACCTCCTAATGGATACGGATTCTCAAACGTGAATCAACAAGTGGGACTTCAAGGCCCTACTCTTCCACCTCCGCCTGGATTTGATACACTTTACCCTTAAGGAAAATTTCCTTCAAGGGAAAATAATCGGTATTTTAAATACTTAATTCAAAATATGTAGGTACTATTTTATTTTCATGCTCTTGACTAAGGGGGATTAAAATAATCTCGAAAACCTACTTTTCAAACAGAACTACACATAATATATGATGAGAACCGTTAGTTACCTAGATTAGTGATGTAACAACAGGACTTAAACTTTGTAGTTATTATCTTATAACGAACTGTTGTGTAATAAAACATAAACTGTGGTGACTTTCGTGATGATTTACTTAGAAATACTTGTACAAAGCTGTAATACAGTGCGTTAAACGTTGATCGTCAGATGTAAAAATAAGTTTATATATGTTTTTTGAAGTTTTTGCACTCCAATTTAATGTGGGACTGAAATCTACGTGATTTTATATATCTGACATGTTTATTGAAACAAGAAATATTACTGTATTTACATGCATTTATGGATGTTCTTTTTGAATACAAATAAAATAAATGTTTGGCAACTTTTTGGAACCTAATCAAACTTCTGTATGGAAAATTATTTTAAAATAAGGATTGACACGGATTATAAATACTTGTCGCATTACAGGTCGTTTGAAATCAAATCAATAATTGACAGCATAACAATACAGTATTTCTTCATCGATGATTCAATGAATTCTTCTCTCCACTTGCATAGTCGGTTTATCTTGAAGAATTGAATTTATTAATAACACAAAAACTCTTATAATTTTCAGAATCATTCGCGTTCTATAATTTCTTTCACACACACTTGATTCAGGTTTTGATGAATCTGACAGAGAGCTTGAAATTCATCGAGTGTATTTATTATTTTGAAATGACTAAAAAGATCACAAACTTTACGCTTTCTGAGATGTATAGTCTTCTTGCTGGCGTAGAATCATTAGAATCAGTCTGAAAAATAAGCCGTAGTTCTTTTCTACAACCGGTTAATCTTTAGGCGTAGGAAACTATTTATGATTAGGTCTTAGAAAAAGTAATCGGTTCCATAAAAAATACATATTTGAGAACTTCTTCTTAAATCCTAACTTGAACATCAACATACAAATATAAGGCACTTCTACAGGGATTCCAAGAAGATTTGACTGTCAAAATTCCTTCAAATATTTCAAAAGAATTCAGCTCGTTCTTACACACACATGTAAGATTTTATATTTATCAGACTTGTGTGGATTGGGAATCGTGAATCTTACAATTATTATCATTATTCTAATTTAACAAAGCTTATCCGTTCTTATTATGCTAATAATATTTGATGAGAAAAGGTTTTAGGTAGGGAGCCAAGTCCGTCATAGTTCCAAGGCGATACGAACATGATACATTTGAACTTAATCACCTAATCTCTAAGTTTAATAATTTCTGAAACTTAAATCACTTTAGTGAATAATTTGCAGAGTAAAAAATTATATGATTTCATTAATCTTTCATTGAATTTTGATAATTCTAAAGAGATTCCAATCTATAGATCTTTCGTATTGTCTTGCATAAGACGTGCGGCTGATGCCTTCTTAATTCCACATTAATTTGGCAACAAGAGGGTGATTTACATACATTGTTACATGATAACAATTACACCTCAACAACAGCATTTACACAAATCTACACTCCTACTTGTATACTAAAAGTACTAATCTTTAACTTAAATATCAATTAATCATTAGTGGCTGCGTTTAAATGTAATCCAAGTACAAAACATTGTCTACACTTTTTCTAACAACCACATAATGAATACATTGTCACAGATTTTTTCATACCTATATATATATATATATAAAATATTGTTGCATGCGTTGTAAATGGTAGAGTAATGAGTCTGTCTTTTCATCTTAATCTTACATCCTTGAACGATTCCGATTTCTTGGTATAACTGTGACTAATAATTATGTATATGTAATTCATTCGTAATCGGGAAAACAGTCATATGTAGGTAAGCGTTGTTTCCAATTGCGGAATTAACTTGGAGATAGTCACAAAAAATAAACGAAGCTTGAGAAAAATCATTTTAACAAATCAGATCACATAGCTATTGTTTGGTACAAGGTCCAAATATTCGTTGGACCGTAAATAGTTTGGTTAACTTTCGCAGGGGCCTTGTTCTTCTTGGTCTGTGTGTGCCAAACGTAAATCTGTGAAATTCAGAATATTATTAAAATATTTAAGTATCGTAATTAAATATTTTTTTTATATGTTTAATATATGTAAAAACGTACCTTAGTACAATTATCAGCCTTCGGCTCAATGTCTTTCAGTTTAATGTTCAGATTTTTTAGGAAACCATCCTCTTCGTATCCAGGAACATAGGGCATCGAGAGTTTCGGCTTCTGTAATTTAGATTTTAAAAAGTCAAAATTATTTGTAATGCATCAGAATATTAGGTAAAGTGATATAGGCTCTGTTTGAAAAGATAATAAAATTAGTAACACATAATATTAGAGTTTTTTATATTATAGATAATCCAATCATTGCCACAATTTGCTTCTAAGTCGTTTAAGCTCTCGACGAAAATCCTATCAGACTAATCCGGACTTTCTTTGTTCCATACGTCTATACAACTTTATTGTATTATTATATATATGTGACCGTTTTGAACTAGAAAACTCTCAATAAGGTTCAAAACGGAAGTAATTATAAGCCTAGAAATATTTATATACCCCTTAGCATTAAAATCAGAGAAGTTAAATGTTGTTATCAAATAAAATTTGCCAGCACTATTCTAATCAAACAAATAGCACTCGTTGGATTGCATTATTAACACATCTTAGTTTTTGTCCTCAGCCTCTTTTGCAGCTTGACCAACTCCAGCATATGTAGCTTTATTGCAAAAGAAAACCATCAAAAAGCTATCAAAAAGCCAAGATTGTGATACATTGGAAAATAAATAGAAAGGTAGAGCTACAATTCCCACGAGGGTTCACGATTACGAGAAAGGAAAATATGATGATCCACTTCGTACATACCACAGACTAGATTCAAGGGTTATCCTATTTTATTATAATATGACTGATGAGAAAGTTTTAAATTATATACAAACTTGTTTGGAGAATTAGATCTGAGAAAATGAATCAGAACTGACAACATTACAAATCACAATTGGTTGCACAACCTGAATTTTAAAACAATTCAGAAATGTACATTTCTATATTCTTTTCTCCTGGCGATCCTACTACTTTCTCTTTTCCTCTTCTCTTGTTTTCTCCGAGAAGGTTGGAGATTGTTCTTTGGGATGATGAAAATCGTTCATTTCTAGCTCGAGATATTGACTTGTTTATCGTAGAAGATTGCATCATAGACTTTGAGAAGATCATGAAAAATATATATTCTCTAGCAGGTTTTTCTATTGCTGTATAACTGGTGCTGTGAAAGCGCATCAATTTTTTCCCTGATTGAACAGAGTCCTAGATCAGCCTAGATATGTTAAGGTTTGCTGGATGTAAGATGGTCTTGAGTCTTGACATGTAACTCATAAGGTGGAGAGAGCTGAGAATATGAAAGGAAGCTCCTCGAGGGAAAGCCTCGAGTCTCTTAGAAAGCAATTTGAAAGATAAACTACTGCTGTATTATAGCCACTTCAGCCACTACACAAAATGCAATTTGTACATTATACACAAGTTCATAAAATTGCCTTCTCCGTTCAATATCTCTTTCTGACACTTCTCTCTTAAATATCCTACTACGGAACAAGTCTTTTAAATCCAGGAATTTCATTCTTCTCCATACAATGTTATGGTATGACTAAGATCTTGTTGTGTCTTAATCCGCACTGTCATTCAATTCTACTCTCCAATCTGTTGTCAAATTAAATAGACACTAATTATGATTTTATCTATCCCAGAGATAAAATATTGTTTTCAAAATGGCTTATTCGAAGAGATTTGTGCTAAGAGCTTGCTAAGCTCTGAAGATCTAAGATTATATAAAGATGTCAAAATATCCTTATAAGTAAACGTTATAGTGAGCTACAGACATTTGGAATCTCGTGAATGACAACGGTATCATTTTCTTTTTATGAATAATAAAAAATGTTTCTTGCTTGTTTGTTTGCTCAAATCCAAATTCCGCTTTTAGTCTACAAATGTTGGAGTAAGAAAAAATAATAACTGCATGTTTGTTTGTCTACATATCGAAATCACGATTAGTGAAACTATTAGAGCTGACTTAAAAGGGCAATTTTATTAACATTTTAACAATAATAAATAATAAGAGGGTGTTTTATGCATTCAATGTTGCCATGTTTTGATTAATATTCATATTAAATTTATTTTTAGACAATTCGGGCAAAGCAAAATATTTTTTGTTGATTGATTCAAATTTATTGGTTTACAAAGGTAGGATTTGAAAACGATTTTTTACTTTATAAACTCTCAGAAACTAACATCCCTGGAGAAAAGATTGGCAAAAGTTGCTTTGACGTTTAACCTAATAATAAATATTACATAGAGATGAAGAAATATTCAGGACAAAACTTAAATCATAATGTGCCACTCGAAGATTTTTTTTTTGCAATTTACTTTGTATTTCAAAGGAAATGTTTTGAAGGAAAAAAAAATAAGCACTCGACAGTTCAAGACAACATAAAAAGTACAAAAGATAAATCACAGAGTTGAAGCAACAATTTAAATCCGATTATCTTGACTTTTACATCTAAAGGTTTGAATTTTATTACTTCTTCTTTTTGTATACAGTCAAGCTTTTACACCCACATCGTACGTTTTAAAATCTAGCTTTATTTTGTTCCTCCTAGTAGTGAGTACGTACAACCTACGCCAATTTTCTTTGAAGATGAATGCGGGCCCATTATTGAATGTTTGCTGAAGACTGAAGGAAGATTTATACCGTTGTGTGACAGACTTTGAAGGATTTAACTGTTTTTGCTTTGTAGGATTATTATCTGATTTATATCATTCTAAAGTGTATTTGAAAATAGGTAATGTCAAATGTCAACTATAAACATATTCTTATAAAAATAAAGGCTTACAATACATTTATATCGTCTAACTTGGCTACCCATGCTAAGATACTTTACTACAACAGGCCTAAGGGAGCTGGGAGTCTTTATGGAAATGATACCCTTACCCGCTATTTCCGGTTAGCTACCGGGTGAAACATGACAATAACCGATTTCTCTATTTCCCAGCATTACTTACAAATTCAATAATACGCTAGATTCGTAATAGAAAGCTCACGAAAGCCCTACTAAAGAAACATACATCCCGGAGGTGAATATAGATTAAATGATTCAAGATATGAAATCATACAAATTATGATAAAGCACTGACATAATACTGAACGAAGTAGTTATTAGGTAGGTACTATTGCTTATCTATGATTATATAAATACAACATTACCTTAAGGATTAAGTCAACGGAGACAGCAAATCCGGCCATGTCAACGGGGTACTTCCGGTTGACAACCCAACCGTCGTAGAATCCAGTGACGACGCCATTCTTTACAACCGGTGAACTCACGCCAAAGTGAGTTATCAATCCGACTGGCCACATTCCAACCTGGTTTACGGATCGGATCTAGAAAACAATTTTGATTAGCTATAATAACTTAGAATTTGTTTGTGTATTCATTTCGTGTTTTGTAAGTTAAAAAGAAACCTCAGAATGTAAGTTGTCGAGGGGTTCCAAAATCCATAAAACCAACAATCCGACAATCAAAACCAGTTAAAAGGAATGTATGAATTCTGTTTATGATTAATTCCTTGATTTGATTGCCCCCATTTCTATCCATCTTGCTAAGGATTCATTTCAGTTACACAGAAACAGAAATAATCCACAAGCCCTATTCCCTAGTTGACAGTTAGTACATAGTACAGATGAAATGAAACTAGTCGAAACGAACCAAAGTAAGTTAGATGGATGAGGAAGGATTCCTAACTCTGTACCATAAACTGAGGAAATGTTGTACTACTACATAGATAGAATGCGTAAAATGTATAAGCAATAATCCTATCTCGAAATTCGTATTACTTCGATGCTGAAGGGACTGACACCGTCCTAATATTAAATAATCAAATCCAAAAGTCTACATAGATTCCACACCGACTGCCACGGTTTACTCAATAAAACTAATCAAAAAGCAATCAAGTAAGTAATTCAACTTTGTAATGCAATTCATTTACAACAGCTCCGCATACTTGTGGAATATAAACGGAACTAATTGGCTTCACTTCATTTGGTTGCTTTCGTTGTTCCCTTTTACTTGGTGGCATCTGCTCTGAATCTCCAAATGCAATGTGATGTGTAATTAGCCAAATCCATATCTGAACCAAATATGCAAAACACGCCGACTACAAAATACATTATTGACTTTAATTATCTTGTTTATAAAACTTCGACAGACTAATATATTATATGATTTTGGATGCCCAGTTTTCATTTCATTTAGATCGGAATTTTAAAATGTAATTCAATCGGTTCGTTTTGAATAATAATTTTCAGGCAAAGTTCAAGACTAAACGATTGTTCAATTGTTGGAGAAAGTTGGTCAAACTACAGACACAGAAACTTTCATGGAACTAGCTCTAAATTCTAATACGCAGTTTTGATTCGTTTAAGATTAAAATCTGCCTCAGCGTCCCAAGAGAAAGGCTTTGCATATTCTCTCCACCCTTCGAAGTTTAGTTTCAAACTGATCCCTGTGTACGCAGGTAATTAAGGAAGACAGATAACAATAATAAACATTGGAAAGGGATTTGGAGATTGCCAGAACGTACTTATAACTTATTATCCACTACATTTATCAAATGAGAACTTCGAAGATATAATATATCAAACCACAGGGGATAATTCTGAAAAGCTTACCAAGACTCATTATTATTATTCCCAACACAACATTATTTCATCTCTTTCCCACGAGTTTCTATTATTATTATTGTTATTATTATTATTATTGCAGATGGTTTGAATGTTAGTGTTAGATATTTCTAGGGTCAATCGGAACAATAATACTGAGAGGGGAGCAACCACCCCTTGATCAATTCAATTCAATCAATAAGTTCCAGAGACCAAGTTTAATCTTTGAATGTTTAGTCGAAGCAAAACTGCTTTTATTATTAATGAATGAAATGAATCAGGTGCTTTAGCTTGATTCTGCACATTTGTATTGAATTATCAGGAGAAGCATTTTAATAATATTTCAAAATATTCCGTATTGTGTATACAGATCAGATGCTTTTAACATTTGGAAGACAGACTGGCCTAGTTGTACACTACTTCTCTTCTCAAGACAGACAAGGAGCGAATTCATTGTTGAGTGAAACTAATTGAATTCTTCTGGCGTCTTTTGAAAAAGACAGTCTTCCAGTTCCACTCTTCTAGCAGCCTGAGACAGAGAAGCCGAGAGACTGTACTGGTATTGCTATACTACTGGCGGCTTTCACTCCATCCGTCCATCCTCATATATTCATCATCATCCCATCACCATCCTCATCTCCATCATCTTGTGGAGAAGACAGAGAGAAAACAGTAGTGCCGAGAATGAAAAGTACAAAGGACCCAGCTTTCTTGAAAGAGAATGTTTCAAGTACCCTTCTCAGTCGTCTTGTCCCATCTTCTTGCCTTCTAAACTTGGAACACACTCTCGTACTATCGTACAACTCATACATCCTACAAATGTCCAAAGAGGAAAACGAGATGAGGATAGAGAATTTAGAAAATGGTATGGATGACGACGACTAAGATGATGATGATGATGGGCTCCTCTCTGGTGTTAGTATTGATAGTTGCTCGTGGTATAAATATATACTCGTAATACTGAGTTGGTAGCTCGTGTTGGTGAAACTGTGGAGAAAGCTGAGAAAGTTAGGGATAAGGAAGCACATGAGTTCTTGACTGAATTTAGTGGTGGTAGAGCCGTTTCTACGTGCTATACGTGCTACTGATGCATATTGCACTCTTTACATGGACTTTTCATCCTACGGAATTCCGAAAAAAAGTTAAATGTTGAAAAGAACATTATTAAGATAGAGAGATAGTCCTTAATGGCTTCCTCATCTTTAAAGAAGTGGAGAAAGTGAGAGCAAAAGAGACCCGTATAATAATAATATACATATCTTGTAAAATAGAACAGAGTAATTAGCATCATTCTACTTTCTGATACTGCCTGCCTGTATAAAATAACTAGTAGACATTTCTCTTCTCTCCTCACCTACATTCTTCTTTTCTATACAATTTATAATGCTTTATATGTCTTCTTAACTGAGCCTGGGTGAAAGTACACATTGTAACAGTAGAATATTATCCATCTTTTCTCTCCCAAATAGTTTCACAGCTCCAAGTATTTTATTACATTATATGAGATTATAACATTCATCAAGAAGATAGTCTGGAATCTGAAGAAGTTTGCTTAAATTAGACCCCTTTCATTCATCCGCGTCCCTATGGATGCATTCTCATTAGTAGCTTACTTATTATCTCTCTAGCCCTTCTTTTAGTTCATAAATTGTTTCATTTACGTGCGGAACCCTCTCGTCATATTAATTCATTCAACTCCTAATTTTCTATACCATCTATCTAGACATTATAAATTTCCAGTAGTCAAAATATGTATGTAGCCATCTTAATAATTTGTGAAACTGCTGGAATCATAATCATAAATCGTCTCATTCAGCATCTATTCCCAATAAAGCTGAAAGTCTATTTCATTATTAGTAATTAGGTGGTTCTTTCATCGTTGGCTGATTCCTCTTTCTCCTGATGAGCCATGCTTCAATTTATGCAAGCTGCAGAATGCAAATAAAATTTAGGAACGAGTTATTCCAACCACGGTACATTCTTCTAAATACTCATAGTTTTTTGGTATCCTCTAACGTATTTCAAATCGTTGCGAAATGTATCTAAATGTATAAATAATAATTTTTAAACGTAGGTCAAATGATAGAACGTATGTTTCAAGTTTATGCAATAACGTATGACTACATTTGGAGTTTTATGCTCATAATTTACGAACGGTCCTCAATCATTGATTTCTCATATTGATGGAATACATTTTACAATAGTAGAAATGGGTTATGAAATCCACTATCTACCGTTCTTGCTTTATTCTTAAAAAAGCGAAAGAAAAAAACAAAGAAATCGGATGAACGAATTCGACAGAGAAAAAATATTGTATTGTATCGAATTTGAAAGAGTAATACGGGATCATTTATATTTGTAGTAGTAGTTCGAAGTAACTGGCGTACACTTCGATTTACGTTGAAATGCCTTAGTTGAATTTCTAAGAGAAGTTGTTGGAACGATGTGAAGGTCTGATTTTATTCCTTAGAGTGCTTTTTCCCACTTTCAACATCGACACCGACACCAAAATCGACCTGGACGTGCAGACTATCCCTAGTTGTGTCTACGTCTACTTGTCTGTAATCCGTCACCGTGAATTCGCTCAGGTGTAAGAAGAGTCTTTGCACCTAATAGTTGATATTTGGTAGTGTTCGTGGTACTGTGATGTGGTAACTGTCAAACATATCTGCTCCTCGAAATAGAACACATCTACTTACATATATATTCTATATATATATCAGCAGAAGGGAACATTTGGTCCACCAAGAAATGCTCTACAGACTCTAGTTAATGTAAGTTCATTCAACCATATCTACAGTTAAGACCAAAACCTCACCACAAAACAACTCTGACTGGAAGAGGAAGAAGACCAAATGGCTGAAATTCCTGATCCAATTCTCAATTCTGTTTTATTTAATGCCATATCAAAACTAAGGTACAATATAAGGAGGTCTAATTGAAAAAGTCGTTTGCAATGCTTCTGGTCTGAAAGAAATACGAGAGACTTTGTTAATCATCCACCTGCAACCCAAGGGCTTCATTAATTTGTCTGCGTTCATTAGCCAATATCTAAAATAATATTTCAACCATCAATGTGGTTGGAGATTCCGATGCAGAAAAAGAGAAGAAGTATTTCTTACAGCCAATTACATTTTTTCAACACCTCAATTGATGATTTTTTTAATTACATTAGTACATGTTCTGAACCACTAGACCTAAATTAATACCCGGAACATTTTGGTCATTTTGGAACCCCAGGATGTGTATTGATGATTAGATGATACTGAATAAGAATTGAACGACTTGTTTAACTCGCAGTCTTTAATTCTTCCCGAAGCAAGAGTCACAAAAGTATTAATAATGGTATAGGCTTACTTCGTCAAAAAGTCGGAGATCATAAGTATTGTCATCATCAGCAAAGTAAAGGACGCCTCGGGGGTCCACGTAGTTATCGCGAACCCACTGGAGTCCTTTATTTCTGTTCGACACTCCTCGGGCTTTTATCTTCTTCTTCTGTTCTGACTTTGGCATCGCTGCTGTAAGATAATATAAAAATTGATAATAATTTTAGCAAATATCGTAAAGTATGATTGCTTGGTTTTTATTTTCTTAGAAAACTTCTCGAGAATCAATTTTAAGCAACCATTTTTTATCTCAGCTTTGCACATAATATTGATAAGCATCGTAGATTTTTATTTAAAAGGCCGTTCTTTTATGGTACATATAATCTTGAAGTAAAAATAGTTTGTTTCTGTAAAAATGTAATTAGATCCTCGTAAAAGGAAACATCGTGGCCAATTATCTGTGACAATTTTTCCTTATGGATTCCGCTAGTTGAGTAAGTCAAGCAATTTCATTAAGGCAGGGCTTATTGGCAGGAAGGCATTTAATGGAAGACTTATGGGAACGATTTCTAAAGGCCATGCCATCCATGTCAATTCAGATCCGAATGGCCCAACTCTTCTAACCATACAGATTTAGTCCATTATATTATCTATACAATATTATTCCAGTCGCGAATGTCTGTCCGAACACTATCTCTCTCATATTGCACGATTTTTACAATACTTCAAATCGGAGTGCCCGTAACAGAGTTAAGACCACATTTGAAGAACCTGGAAAAATATTAAGGGGCTATTGCTTAGGTCACCCCGACTGAAAACCAATAGGTCAAGCAATATATTTTTGAAACTGGATCACATCCCTGAGTCCAGCCCACTATTTGTATATGATCTAGTGACCCTTGAGTCATAAAATATGACCCTTTATAATTATAGGGTTCAAGGGTTGTGCTGTAACGAACGCCGTTCAAGGCGATTATATTATTCAAACGGAAATTAAAAGATAAGCCTATAACAAATGAAAAGTCAAAGTTGAAAATGTACTACTGTCCTAGCATTAGTGGGCGCAAAATGTCACTCAAGGGCTAGTTATAGTTGTAGAGAGATGCCTGCCACTTCCATTGCCACCCTTATTAGATTTCTACGATGTAAAAGGATGGAGAAATTCAATTCGGAATCTATAGAACGATTTATTTTATCCCATCATACAGAGTTCCTCTATCTTGTCTGTGGCATGGCAAAATACTGCATTAACCTTATAGCCAAAAATGGTTGGATGACTATCGACCATCGACTATCTCAACTTTTAAGGCATACTCAGACCCTCCAGAGCCTGTGGCACACAAGGGATTCGATTGAATTATGTTACTAAATGACGGTTATTAGGACAACTTTATTATCATAATTTTCCCATGAAGTGAAGCACTCTTATAAAACTTATAATATGGAATCAAATGTGCCATCCGCCCTCTCCCTCCGAAAAGACTTTCTCCCAGCCTTTTCAATAAAACTGAGTCGGAGGACGAGGAAGCCCCTTCTTATTATAATCGCTTTGGTCCTCACAGTGTATAAAGTTATAAAAGAAGATGCATTACCAGTAACAGTCTAGTCAGTTCGATTACAAGTTCTAGAAGACGAGCAGAAGGTAGGCTTGTAGACTGAACAAAGTAAGGAATTCACGGATGAAAGGGAAAGTGGTGGGAGTTACAGATGACCCAGTCCATCCTAATAATATCATGTAATGTCTCATTTCCCAGATATATTGTGATGACAAAGGGTCTCTTATAGTTTCATCTAAATCTACTCTCAAGTATAGACGAGTCTTCTCAAGTCTCGAGGCTCTCTCACGGAGGTGAGCTCATTATTACTACTACAAGAACTTAATGACTTTTTTTGCCTGGGGGTAATCATAATAACGGAATCCTTTCCTGCGGTGGTAATAATACTTGGATGGACTCGGTGTAGTCGTATAATAACTTGTATCTCTTGGCTTTTGTGGCAAATTACTGACCCGGAACTTTGTTCTCTCTGATAAAAATGGGAATTAACTTGGACAAGGAGTACAACTGTACAAAGTATAAAATATATATGTATGTAGTATATCTACAGTGGTTTTTGCACTACTATTAGAATTTTGGTGGTGGTGTTATGGTCCGTTTACTTTTTCAGGAACACTCATAAACGTCAGTCAAGTGAGGTTTCAGATTCTAGGTTGCACTATGTACAGAAAAGGAAATGAACTTATCCAGTCTGCTGGGGAAGCAGAATTTATTCCTTCTTTTTGGGTGTGTAGAAGAAAAAGAGGGGAGCATTCACTTCGAAGATATCTAACTAGAAACTTTATAAAGGACCGAGTTTAAATCCAGGAGAAGACTACAGGCTTTGTTGCATACATGTTTTATACGTCACCCCTTCGGTTCATTTGATGCGTATTAGCCACATGTAAGGTTGTAAAGGAAGGGGAAAAGTGTGAGTGTAAAAAGGTGATGGTTTTAAAGGCAGGAATGGAAAGAAATACTGAAATACTAGAGAGCTAGTGTTGGTGGTAGGATGATCAAACGAGCTGGCTGTGGCTATGTATCACTTTCTCCCTACATTTATGCAATCCTGCCACAACAGCTTTCTCCCCTCTTATTTTTCATAGAACAGCGAATTCCTCAAAATCCTCAGTAAGAAAGAAGACGAGGGGAAGGCTTCCATCTGTTTTAAGACTGGGTGTTACAATCGGATATAAAATAAGTTTTAGAACTGGAAATGAATTTTAGGCTGTTTATATAGAAGATTAGTTGTGTATCTTTGAGACTAGATTTCTTTTTTGTATGCAGCGTTGGTAAGTTCGAGGGGGTAATTGGTATTGGCAGATCTGACATCTTGAATCATGAAAAATATAGCATCCTTAGAGCATTTGGATGTTTCCACATGTTTACTTTCTCGTATTGTGCTTTCTAGGAAAGGTGTTACTCTACTACTCTTTTATTGACAAAGCTAGTAGCTGGGTCAGGTAAATAAAACCTTTTCCTGTTTACATCCGATTTGTCGGGTATTTTTAACAATTTTTTGTATTCAATTTTGGTCGTATTTTCAGACTGGGATGTATTTATAAAGTACCTAGTCTTATGAGCAAAGAATTATTTATCCAAATTAATAGCAAACCTACATATATTGTATCGAAAGGATTTTTTGAATTATATTTGATAGTATGTATCTATGTGGTCAAAATGTTGTACTGGATACACTCAGTTCAAAAATTTCATTTAGAAGTACAATTGTGTTTTTATATAGATTATAGCAAAGAAAAGAGAAACGGAAGGACAATAATGAGAAATATTACAAGAGAGTGAGAAATAGTCTCTAGGGGTTAGCCAAAGACTTTTCTATACCTTTCAGACAGACGGATCCGAGTCTGTCTCTACTTGCCTCCAGTCCTTGACAAAGACGACTTATACATAAATGCCTTATAGAGAGGAGATACAATCATATTATCAAACCATTGTTCTCCTCTGTAAGTTGAAGTAAGTTCATAGCAGGTGTAATTATGGTCTCTTAAATCTGCGAAATCTTCAGACGGGTACCCATTATTATTTCTACCATTATTGCCACAACGTAAAATATAAATGGAGACTGGTGAAAGCAAGGAATACAATAAATTCTATACAATCATGCTACTCTCCAACCCTCAGGTCATATCTTTGAACTAAAAATTGTATTTTTTGTAAGATGTCAAGACGCCATACGTTTTAGGTCCAAGAACTAGGAATACTTATTGAGGTCTAAGAAGAGAATCTCAAATGCAGCATTATTAAAAATGAACGTAAAAGTAGAAACGTACAATATGTGTAGCCTAAATTGGTACATTAATAATAAATAGAGCCCTGTTCCAGTACTAATAGTAAGAGACAGAATGTAGGATTATTGAACAGGAAGACGAAGTAGGACTCCAGGTGTGCAAAAAACGAAGTAGTTGGTTGTTGGAAGGTATTTGAAGATATTTTATTCATCAAGAAATTGAGTGGCTTACCAATCATATGAACGAATCGAATCCCGGATCTCCTGAGAATATCGGACACTTGTGGGTTGAGAATTTCGGCATCCTCTATAACGAGCCACATGATGGATGGGACGTGCATCAAGGTCTGAGCCAATCTTGTTAGATCGGGAATCTGTTCGGGCCGTTTGTAGGTTGGTGTTACGATATAGATTGTTGGCATGTTCACACTTTCTCCTGAAAAGAAAATTTATCCATCAAAATCCGATCAAATAGTACCCACTATTCTCAATGGGAAACGATCACTTCACGGATCATATAGCCAGAAATATATTACCCTGTCCTACCATAGATCCTTCTATTACATACAAACTTATATACACAATAATAATACGATCGCATAACTAAATTCAAGCTTCAAGTATCGAAGACATGGAGTCGAGGCATCCAATTTCTTTTAAGTGAACCTTGACTACCTTGTAGTACTCACGACGACGGGACACATTTTCCCAATAGGGTCGTTTTTATTCTCACTCTCCAAATGCATTCCTTAAATTACGCCTTTTTGCATACATGTATAACCTCTGGGACATCCAGCTTGAATAATCTTTCAAACCTCTCAAATCGCAATCCCTTGCAACCTGAGAAACATGGAATATGTAGAGCTTATTGAGAAGAAGCTTTGAATATTACTAATATTTTCATACCACGTTCTCTACACCTTGTCAGTCGAAAGTCGGAACGATCAAACGAACTTAAGTATACATTCCTACAAAATCTATGTTATTAGTTCAGATTTAGTGTTAGAATACTACCAGGATATAATAACACAAGTTAATAATAATATATTTTGATATACCAAAACCACATTGAGATTCAAGCAAAAAATGATTTATTATATCCTTTGCTTTTTTGCACTAAAAACGCTAAAAAAAGTAGCTCGTTATCCCCGTTTTTTCTTTATTGCTAAAAAAATCTTGCAGATAAAATTTGAATATGAAAACATCCTATCTGGATTGAATCCAGTCTTTCTCATTATAAAAACATACTATATGTGTCTAGCAGCCTTATGTATGTAGGTACGTGTAGAAAGCAAATCCTCTTATTTTCTATTTCTCTCGAGGACAAGAAAATGAAATCGTTTTAGTAGTAGTAGGTATATTTATATGTTGTTGTTCCTTGTGGCTGTTATTTGTTGCTATCATCATTGCCACCATCACTACATATGGCAGTTGCCATATGCAATGATATATAATTTGTGTACACATATATCTATGAAAGATTTTCTATTTTAACAATTTCCACTATTCACAATTTAGGGATATGCGTTTCGCGGAGGCTTCCCAAGGAACTGGATA
>JAQGBQ010000520.1:0-20246 GCA_034698485.1 Vertagopus arboreus | reverse complement strand
TCATGCAGATTAAATTGTAACATGCGTTAACATTCCAGATTAGATATTCTTGCAAACGTTTCACATTTTTCAAAAATCCTTGTAACAAACCTCGTTATATGCATACATAAATTACTTTGATACGGTGATTGTTCAATAATCAATTCAGTACACAAAAAAATAAAACAGTATGTTGGAAATGTTCCGGCTAACGTTTAAAATGTTTTTATTGTGCGTCATAATATTCCTCGATATTTCTAGGCTTTTCATATTTACTATAATATTAACAATTGAATTTCATGAAATGGTATTCACATTTTACAAACAGGTAGAATATTGTTCATTAATGATCTCAAAAGCTATACAGCTTGATGTAATAACCAAAAATTAACAGTTTAACTACATCTAAACTGATTAAAATATATTATTCATTTAGCAAAACAGTATTAATATTTCCAATAAATTGTAACTTAAATTGTGTGTACAATATTTTCATAAGAATAAAATTACCGACAGCAAGTTGACTTACAGAACGATTTTTTAGCGGTTCCTATTACCTCGAAAAAATACATCCCTTGGGATCTTCATGTTTTTTGATTGACACTCGGATTTATTATTTAATGTATGAAATCCCTCTTGCTAGGGTATGCAAATATGTATGACCAATCGATGAACTCTCACCTTCTAAATTTACAACTGTTCTAAATTTTGCAGGTATGACTAAGAAATAAAAAAACAGTAGTCGTTGTCATATCTTGGTTCAGTCTGTTGTGTAATTTTATTTCATCTTAGTCTAGTCATAAGTATTCAAAAGTAAGTAAACGGTTTTATGTTTATCCACGTATTTAAACCCAGTTGAAGATCATTTGGGGTAAAGATTTTGAAATGGACACGATTAGAGGATTTTTGCGAAGGAACTTCGGATTAACTTGGTTTTGGGCCTTGTACGAGTTTGCTTCGATTCAGGCTGTGGTGACAAATGTTTGTGAATTCTTTGGAAGCTGTTTCAGAGAAGTTTTTTGTCCATCAAGGCGACGGCTATCGGGATCTTCTGCTGCTAAATCTATTTGGTCATGGATTTGGAGGTTGCTATTCAAGTTTTGCACATGGCCACTTGATTTTTGTCGTTGGATTTGGTCATTCCAATGGCCTACGTGGGAACCGAACCCCGACGGACTGTTAGTGCAAGTTGTCAACACGTCAAGATTAGACGGATTCAGAAGTGCGATTCGTCCCAAAATTCACTTTGTTTTGAGGTATGTACAAGTCGGACTTTGCACTACAAGATCCGTTTCTATATGGTAGTTTATACTTTTATAAAGCCCTTGTGTAGATAACAAGTTAGAATACATATCTTGAAGATTGTATTGTACTAGAATTCACTAATATGAAAATCAATATTGATAGACGGAATAGAATAATAAACAACTTAAAGAAATATTAAGATTGATTTTTTATGATTTTTTATTGATTTGAAATTCAAAATAACTGGTTGGAAATTCAAATTGGAAAAGTTGTTTATATGCAAGGCATGTTTACCATTTGTGACCATGAACATTCTTTTGCTTAACTTTTTATTTATATGCTTGATTGTTATTTAGAACAATAGAATTAATTTTCAAACATTCTTGCTATCCAGTGCTTTGGCTTAAAACAATTATCATCTAAGCATGATTAGTAAATTAATCAAAAAGAACTTTTATGTTTATTAAAATGTTGACCGGAAAGTAACTTTCGACGAAATTCAAACATAAATTTGTAAAAAGATTCTGAACAATTTGTGAAAAAATTTAAAACTCATAATGCTACAAAATTACTATACGAAAGAGAATGTTTAAATATCCTTCTGCTGTTGTCTAAGAACTAGATGTTTTACAAATAGCCCCATTGTCATCTTTTTAGAATCCATTTGTACGTGGAAGTCCTGTGTCCTTGTAGCGCTTAAATTCCTAAAAATCCATTATAAAATATTTAAAAAAGAATATTTAGGAGTAAGAGAGTAGAATTTAAACTTACATTTTCACTAACGCAAAACAAGCTGCGTCTAGCGTATTCAGGGATGTCTCCGTAGGGTCGGTGTAGACAAAACTTATCTTTTCTTTGAACGATATCACAGTTTGTATCCTTCTTATATGCTTCTCTGCCTGGGCCGTCGATACATTCATAAAACTGATGTTCTACGCAGAGTTTGTTTCCATTTGCCTTGTTAAATTCGTGACCGCAGTATAGCTTAAAATCTTTTCCGCTCTTATGACAGAGACATAGTGTAGCTGTTTTAGTAATAGTCGATGAAAGTAAAACGAAACAAATTAATGGAATAACCAACATGACGGATTGTTATCTTCAAACAAGAGCAATAATACGAGCTGTTGTTGAGCAAGCAAGAGTAGGAATGTAACAATAATCTTATTGTGTTTTATAACAATAGCCTTTTTTAAGCCTTTCGTGTTCCATTAAACCTTGACACATCCTATTGACTATTTACGATACATTAACGACACGCGTCATGTGCTCATTTGCGTCACAATTCGTGACGCGTATAAAAATTTATATTTCGTGACTCACGAAATATTAATTTTTATGGCTTTCAAACGCTGTGTCTGCATATGTGCTTGCATAAAGGTGTTCATTAATGTCTTATCACTTATAAAATAAGATTTACTTAATATTCTTAGAAATATCGCTAATTAAGTTTTGTTAATTTCTTGGTGCTCAAATACTTCTCAGCACAAATATAATTTTAGGTGAACAAATGTGACCTAAAACCTAGGGACTACAGTTATGATGCAATATTGCACTTCAAGATACAATAAATCTTTGCTTAGTGAACATTTAATGTATATTTATGTGCAATGGTGCATAAAAGCATAAAGTAAAAATTAAGGGTTAGGAAAGACCGAGGCTTGAATCATAGTCGTTGGTTTTTAGGTCACATTTCTTTGCCAGAACTACTTTCGGGTAAAAAGTTTTTGTTCATTGTGTAAATAAAACGACTGATCTAACGATATTGCGTAATTCAATCTGACGTATACAAAAACAATTAAAAATAGAAATGAAAATTGGACTAATTTTTAAATAAATTCATTATTTGAAAACAACTTTGGCAATAAAAAGTTTTTTCCAGGAATTTATTTAATGATGTTAAGAAGTTTATTAATACTATTATTAGAATTTTATTTTTCAATTTCATCTTTCAACCAGGATTGTTAAAATGTAACGCTGATTAAGAACTAAACCAGCAAATTGCAAGTGAGCAGCCTTAAGGTATTTATCTGCTGATGCCTTACTGCAACTTTTAAAATGATCGTTGGAGTGATCCACGAAATTCTTAGAATTTCTCAAATAGCAAAACCAAATCTTAAAATTCTTGGTGAACTT
The DNA here is from genome assembly GCA_034698485.1 of Vertagopus arboreus. Taxonomy (NCBI): domain Eukaryota; kingdom Metazoa; phylum Arthropoda; class Collembola; order Entomobryomorpha; family Isotomidae; genus Vertagopus; species Vertagopus arboreus. The sequence continues at coordinate 16,889 of JAQGBQ010000520.1, read as the reverse complement.
AAAATGTTGACTAAAGTTTGGTTGTGCTTGTAGTTATTTAAAATGCTGACATTTTGTTATTGACTCACCATTGAAAATAGAATTCCATCTTTAATAACACCATGTTTTTACTAAATCTGAAATCTTATAAACGCGCATAAAAAATTAAAATCGATATAATATCCCAAGCTCACTCAGTTTTCCGTAACAAGCAAGTGCAGAATCAGCTTTGGTAGATCACGAGATACTCTGAGACTTTTGGCGGGAAATTTAATTTAAGCTTATTTGCACATAAGAATTGGATCTAATATCTATCCTGTAAATTTCTATGATTTAAACAAGCTTTTTTGTACTCAATTTCTGACAGTGAGATTGGGATATTCTGGTTTCTGGGAGCCAGGCTAAATTCTAGTTCATTATATTTTTTTATTTTTAACTATTTTAATTTATAAATCTTTGTGTTCCTTGTTTTTTTAGTTTAGATGGCTTTTAGCTGAAGTTTTTAGCAGTCCATCGAGTTTATAATTTCCCAATTAAAACATTGCTATTCACAAAGCAATGTTTTGATCCATTAAGCTTGATAGTAACCTTAATCTGGTTTGTTTGTGTAAGTTTGGAATTCGGCTGGGAATTTCATAGATGGAAGCTATGAAATGAATTGTCGATCAAAAAAGCAAGTAATTTTTCCTGGCTTATTATTGAGAAACCAATCAAATCGGTAGAAGTAATTTATATCGATAAAATTAACAGAAATAATTTAGTTGAAGCCAAATGTTTTGATTAGAGAGTTAAATCCTAGCTATATATAGTCTTAGCCTCAATCTATACTGTTAAATCTTCTATTAAAGCGAAGCAAAGTCTTGGGACTCTAGAAATGCAGTGAGTTAAAAATATGTGAACAAGAGAGTTTTATCAAAATGTAATAGATAACAAAATCTGCAGGCGCCTGTATGACTGGATAAAGCTCACATTTAAGTGATTTCTACTCTATTATTACTCTACTATTTGAAAAATGAACTTTATCAAATTGAATTTGAAAATATAAGCTTTATCTAGAGCCTTATAATATTTATAAACACCGACTGTCGGTCGTTTTTCTGAACCACATGTTTAAAAGACAATATTTATTTTAATGGTTTATTAGTATTTGCAATTTTTGGTATTTCAATTTCGCTATACCCGACGCATAAGAAAGCAATTTTTAATTAAGTAAGAATTATTTAAATTACATTTAAAAATACATTTCAAGATTAACACTTATGGAATTATGTAAACAAATGTAATCAATTTTTAATTTAAAATTTGAAATGCACCTGGAATTAATCAAATTTTAAATTTCATTGTAGTTAAATGCAGTTAAACTTCTTTTTCAAACGTTATTGAAATTAACCTGCCTGCATTCGTTAGGAATTTGCCGTAATTCATTAAACGCATTTATTATAGTGATTTAAAAAGCAACTTACAGTTAACACGGCAGAGAGAGCATCGGACTAATGGAAGATTTTTATTTTTGTGTTTATTTCGGCTAAGCTAGGAGAAATATTTGTACAAAAATTTATGTTTTGGTGTTTAGATTGCTGTATGTGATCAGCTACACTGCGTGTGCTGCATTTGGAATGTTTATGATAATTACCACTATTATGAAGCTGATGGATACGCAAATGATTTATCAATTAGCTGGACGAGTTGTAATTGAAAATGTCCCTTTTGCTGGTGTAACTGTATGTCCATCTCATCTAATCAGCCAGCGAACTATGGACGAAGCGGTGGAGTGAGTTTAAACAATTTAAGATTTTGAAGATTTAAAATAAATATTTATATATAGTTCATGGTTCTAATTTTTGTAGGATAATTAAGATAGCCTTTAAGCAAGGTTATGCTACTGATATGTACGGAAAACGTTGGAGTTTGCGTCAAGCTACTAAACTTTATTTCTATGTCACCCAGCGATGTAATGCTGCAAAAAGCTTTTCAAGAAGATTTGGACAGCCTAAAATGCAAGGAAATTTGGATCTAAAAACATACAAGAAATACATAGAGCAAATTAAAACTACCAGGTTTCTTGACGATCCAGAAGATCCTGACTACAAAAACATGATTTTGCCGTTTCTTAAAAAGGTGAGGTCTACATATATTTTGTTTTCTAATTATATCTTGAGCTTTGGGTTGTTTTAGTCCTTAATGCTTTACAGGGTATGATGACATGTAAGGACATGCTTGCTGCTTGCCGTTGGGGGGATAATGAGAAATGTGAAGACATATTCGAAGTTGTGGAAACTGGAAATGGCTATTGTTGTTCATTCAATGTGATCCCCAGCAGAATTTTGAAAAGGTTATTTATAATCCACCAAATGTATTTTGAATGGTGAACAAATCTAATACTATTACACACCAGCGGGTAAACGAGCGAAGGTAAAATTGTATTAGTTTGTCATTAATTCGGGTTGAACAATAGGCGATAAATTTAGTTCAAACAAATGTTTTAAAAATGTAACTTTTTATTTTATATTCTAAAATCCTAATATACTATGCAAAATTCGACGGTAATTTTAAAAAATTCGTGCGAGCCCAATAGGGGCTCTGAATTTTTTTTGGAAACTGTCATATCTGTTTGCCATTTTGGAGTCATAAGGGCTACCATGCAAAATTCTACGTGTAATTTATTTGTGAATATATTTCTGGAATATTGTATTTAGGGAGCAGGAAAAAAAACTAACTAACCTAACCAATGAAGAAACAGCTTGGAAAGCCTGGAATATTGATAACCACCAATTCTTGGGGAAAAAGCTACAAGAATTTATCAATAGAAACGAAATCCCACGAAAGCAGAAACACGTTGGAAGTGAATTCGGACTTTCATTTGTCTTGAGATTTCCAAAAAAACCAAGAAAAGAATGGGCCTGTCCAGTTAATGAAGCTAATGGCTATTCGGTAAAATATTTTTTGATCAATATCAAAATAAGCAAACACAACCAAAAAACTAAAATTCGGAAATGATTTAAAAATAATATTAAAGCAACAATTAGTAAATTGATATTCAACAACTTAAAAATAATAACACTAGTTATAGCTTTAACTCTTTTACATGACTGTTGAGTCGACACCCAGAATAATTTAATGGCCAGCAGATATCTATTAAAACTTTTTAAGCGCCTTGTTCAGAAAAACATCGCTTGATGAAAGTTGGATTTGGTCCCTCTTTAAATGGTTTTAAAGCTGCTTAATCTTTATTAGATTGGGAAGCTTAACATTATATTTTTTTAAACTTATTCAAATTCAGAAGTAAATATTGCAACCAAAATTAAAACCAACATCCGCTTTTTAAAACCGTTCTAAATTAATTTGGTACCTAACGCTTAAATCAGGTTAAAGACTAAACATTTGAATTTTCAAAAGGTAAGAGCCTTATATTTTGAAAACCTTTTATAAAATATTATGCAACGACTGAAATAGCCTTTTTTTTCTTCAAATTTTAATGCTCTTCCGCTTAAAACTTAGTAACGTTATATTGTCAATATAATGATCAATGTTGCAAAGTTTCCGTCTTTGTAGCCATAGCTTAAATTTAATTGGTGTTTTGACAGAATGTAAATTAACAATAAGGTTCAATCAACAACTATTTAAATGTTAACTTTACATATTACGTTAAAAATCTTTGCTTTGTAAAACGGTTCATTTGGTCTTAGTGCTTGTAATGAAATGAGACACTTTTAACAGATTATTATACAACCATCGCTTGAATTGCCGCAACCAAAGTCAAATGCAATTGTTATTGGCCGGAACACGGAGACATTTATTAATATCAAAGCAGGAGTCATCATTGCTAGTGACAGCGTTAAAACCCTTACACTGGTATGAAACTAATTCACATTTAGCTATATTATTGTCATGTTAATTTATATTAAACTTGCTCTAGGCCAGTCGAAAGTGTTATCTGCAAAGCGAAAACTTCTTGACACAGTACACCCGCTACACAGAAAGCAACTGTAAATCCGAATGTCTGTCTAAACTCATTTATGAAAGATGCCAATGCTACAAACTGTATACAACCGGTAAGTGTGTATTTTATTTCTAAAATTGAGATGCTTAAAACTTAGATTTTACAATAGATGGAATAACTTGAGGCATCTCTTGAAACTCAAAATCATTGTTTAACACATTACTTGATCACAACTCAAAATAACTTATCAAAATTAGCTTTTTATATTGGGTAGCTGATTGTCATGAGTAGCTTATGATGTCTTATAATGGATATCTTCTTGCGGGTACCTTATATCTGTACACCCACTGAGAACACCTAGGTTAAGTTAAAAACTATTAGAAATTAACATTTTAAAAACTAAGCATGTCTCTAAGTTAAATTCCTGCTCAAGACAACAAACCAACAAACAGTTTTTAAATTTTTAGCTAGATGTAGTGCTAATCATTCAAAATCAAAATATGGGGTTAAGAAATAGTGGTTTTGTCAATAAAGGCAGAAATTTTTTACTTATTTCATAAAAAAACTAATTATAGCTGGCCAACGTGAAATCATATGCGGACCTCTGCAGGTGGATTGTCAAAAAAACGTTGAATGTAAGTACAAATAAAAACAAAATTTAAATATTTGTTCTGCCTGTCTAATTAAAAACTTCTCCAGCAGCAAATTAATGGCCTATCCAATCTTACTTGTATCTTTTATGCAGTGTTGGTGTAGTTGCATTACTGAGAGGTCGCAAATGAAATGTATACAAACCCAAAAAGTCATATTTTGAAGTATTTTTAAATTGAAAAGTTTTTTTGAATAATTATCCACAGTTAAAGCTGATTATAGATCTGAACTTGTTTTTTCGATAGGATCTTTCTACGTTAAAATTCAAGTAGGTTTACAATATTTTTTTGAAGTCAGTTATATTATTTTGCATATATATCACTAGTTTGCAATAATGATTGGTTTTGAGAGCAAAAGAAATTATTTTTAATATGTAACTTTGTTGTTCTGTAAAGTTTTTGTCACGTTTTAATTTTAGTATCAATATTTATGTCAGCAAGCTTTAGATAATTTGCTTAAAAGTAATTTTTTTAAGTGTGACTTAGATGATAACATATAAGATTAACGGCCAATGATATACCTATATATTAAATAGTATGGTATTCTCAGTTTGACATTTTTTTTCATTATTTAATTAATTTTTAGCTGACCTAATTGAGCGAGGGTATGAGTATATGTGTGCTAGACTTTCTAAACCCATAAACTGCTTACCAAGTTGTACAGAAGTAACCTATGGAGTCGAAGTTTCATCTGCAGACTTCTCAAGTTTTGCCGAACCTGGACAATTTAACATTACGTAATTAAATATTGTATGATGGTTAATTATAGAGTTAAAATTAAAATCATCACTTTTTGTTTCAAAGTGAAGGAGAAATTATATCAGTTGTGCACATCTCGTTCGGTTCCGACAATGTTTTTGCTCAAAAGAGAGACCAGCAATACGACATTCTTGAGATTATTGGTAATAGATATATGTTTACTGGTTTATTTTAATTTTTTAACATTTAAATATTATTTCTTTATAGGAATTGTGGGTGGACTGACGGGGCTCACTAATGGACTTGACATGATGAGCTTTGTTCACCTTTTTGTTGCTTTAATTGTTTTAATATGGGGTCTGTTTGGTCAGCAAGAAGCTCCTCAAATAGCGGCAGCAGGTTAGGCGAAATTTATTTTTTTCCTGCGTGACTGTCGAAACATTTTATTTGATTTAGCCTGGCTTGGGCATAATGATCATTTGTATTTTGAGAATTTTCTTTGAAGTCTGAAGTTTATTTAATGCTTTAACTTTTTAAACGCATCTATCTCCATGTGGTTTTTCCTGTTACGATTTTTCTAAACTAGTATTTGATTTTATTTACCATGAACTGTTCAATACAAATGTGACAAAATGGATTGACAGTTTCTAGTTGGTGTCACTTCCTCTCCATTCATATTTTATGCAAATTTTCGTATTATGTCCATGGACATCCCCAATTGATAAAGACCGTCCGGGTAAGTAAAGCCACTAAATTTAACGCCAAATTGCGGGTTAGCAAAAAAAATTTGCAGTTGGAATTTTTTTTTATTTGAAAGAAGAAAGATCAAAGAACATCTTGCAAAAAACCGTTTCTCAAAAAAAAAATTTTTGTTGAAATGGCACGCAAATGAAACTAGAGGTTTGCATATGCAATTATTCACTACTACGAAAAAGTAGCCGTAAGGAGTAAGAAAGAAACAGATCACCACTCCAATTCGCTTGGCAAACACAAAAAAACTATTTATCGTATAATTACAATATATGAGGAATCCGATGAGACCAATTATAAAATTCTGGTGGCCGTCCAGTGGCCAAAACCCCCCCTGCAAAAGTTGAGAAGGTCGAGCGAAAGTTCAGAAAGACTCTCTCCACTTTCGCTCGTAGTGTGGTCACCAAATTGAGAATTCCAAAATTGGTGGTGTCGGAGATCAAAGTTAAGAAGTTGGGCATCAAGGCCCGGACAAAAAAAGATGCTCCTAAATACATCAAAGATCAAAAGAAACGAGCAAACAGACGACTGCGAAAAGTTTGCAAAAATATAGGATCAAAAGTTCTTGTTTTTGATGATGACAAAAATGTGACCTTTGACCCTGACCAAATTTCAAGACTAGCATTTTTTCATCCCAAGGATCCTAGGGATGTGAAATATCATCACCAATTCAAGATTGTGACGAATATTCCCAAAACAAATTGATCTGACCAGTGATGGGCAACTTAAGAAATGTGTCGCAACCGTACATTTTGAAGGGGTCCAGGACACTGTGACTTATCTTTAAATTTTTTTTGAAGAGGTGGCTTACACCCTTTTTCAAATCCATCATAAAACTGAGAATGTTTTATTTTGGAATGATCTTGCATTGATACACAATGCTAAATAGTAAAAAACTACCTTTAAGAGTAAAATCTGCAATTTGTGGCAAAATGGGAAAACCCACCTAATATACCACAGGGTCATGGAATTGAAACTCTTTGACCAGATTACAAATCAGGATACTCAAGACGATCAGAATCACTAAAAAATTTGAATGGATTCAAAAAAGTAATGGGTAAAATCTCAAAGGATATATAGGCAAAAGTGGGAAAACGCTATTTTGACCTCGCCTGGTAGATGCTTATAGCAATTGAATAAAAAGTGCTCAAGAAGGAAATTATTGCCATTTCTAAACAACATAAGCATTAAGCTTGTAACTAAAAAAAATTTCAATCAAATATGTCTTTCCGTTTTCGAAATATACTCGTCTACATTAGTGGCTTTACTTACCCGGACGGTCTTTATTACTGCAAATCATTTACTAAACTTATCGTCTATCTATTTGAAATATAATCTGCTTTGGTGGAGCCTGACTCTTACTTTAAATTCAATGCTTATAACGGCCATGAAAACAAAAAAGACTATTTACTAATTTTAACAATGTTTAAAATATTTTCCCTTTATTTTATGTTACAACCCAGGGAACTATCTCTTAAGTTTGTATATTGGCACGTTTAAAAGTTAATTGGATATTTGTGTTTCTTTCAGTTGCATTAGCTGTTTTGGCGCTAAATGCTCAGCGAGCTCAGTTAATGTTGCCAGCCCCAATGGAACGTTTGGCTTTGCCAGCACCTCCAATTGAACTACGAACACCAGTTCAGTTGATGTTGTCAGCTCCAGTAGAACGGTTAGCCTTGCCAGCACCTCCAATTGAACCGTCATTAGCTTCATCTTCATTGTCAACTGTCGCCGTGCCAATCCGAAATCGAGAAATGGTAATCATCGATATGGAACAGTTTGTTGAGGAAGAAAATCCTCAGGTAGATAATGGTGATAATGATCAGGTTGATAATGAACAAGATTTGGAGCTTGAAACAATTTTCATTATTCCGCGACGAGTCCCTTTGACTAGTGTCATACCCGCATGGGAACAATAACATGTCGACTAATTAAAAAGTTTGTCTGCTTAACTTTATAAATACTAAATATTTATTCTGTTCACTGACATTAAATATCCTTAAAAGTAATTAATTTTTCTGATTCATGTTGTAGAATGTGTAGTTAAAATATAAATATTTGTTGGGGCGTAATAAAAGCTGTATTTGTTTTTATCATCGAAGTCCATTAGTTTTTAAAAAGATTAAACCACAAATCTAAAATAAAAAATGGTAGTGGGCCTAGAAATTGCAATGTGTGAACTTTACCATAGTAGCTATATTTGACGTCAGATCCAAATTTAAGTATGTAAATTATGCCCTAAGAAATATGTGGTATTCCAACTAATACCAGCCCTCTTCTCCAGTTAAGTTAACACAATAAATTTGTATTGGAGTTCATATTTCGATTGGTAAGGGGTTATTAGGGGGCAGTATTGTACTACATTTATGCCTCCTCATAGCCCACTCCCAATTGGACCCTCGTGATATACATTGTCATTCTTCTAGCTTAACTGAAGAAGAGGGCTAGTATTAGTTGGAATACCACATAGGTACAACCACTCTAATAAAAAAAATTATGCCAACTATAATCATTAAAATTAAAGGATTTTGTAAAAACAATTTAAGCAATACTACTTATCGATATTTCAGATGATGTTTCATAAGTAATTACTTAATGAAATGGATTCGTAGAAAAATGAGGAATAGCTTAGATCACATTTAGTTACAAACAATTTGAGTAACAACCGAATGTTCAATTTTCCATCAAAACTTTGACACGTAGTATTTAATATCCTCGTCGGGATATTTAACATAGTGTAAATTTTATAGAATTTAGAATAAACAAAATAAAATTCGAACTTGAGGACAGGAGCATCCGAGTAAAATAACTGTTTGTTTTTTAATTTTCTTTAACCGCTTTAAATTAAATTTTAATGATTTTCAGTCCCATTAGTTTTCTTTAACTGCTACAATAACTCAACGGAAGGAACAAATTATTCATTTGGAAAGTTTTTTCAGCGTTTTTCGAAACAGTTTTGGTTCCTACAGATGTCTATGTTTTTAATTCCTATCAAAACTGGCTTCCACAGGGTTGTAAGGCCTTTGCCAATTCTGACTAGGAGGGCTGAATGCCCCACAACGATAGCTTCTTAAGTTGCTTCTTTTCGGTTTCCCTATTCAAGGCTAATGAAGTGAGTATGTTAATGATTATGGTTTAGCTACAGGTTTTTAGAAGGTGTTGTAAATTTAATAGGTCAAAGTTTAATTGTAGCTACAACACAACACAAATGCCAATTCTAGTATTAAAAACGGTTAAGACATAGATAGTAACTGAATCTCAGAAAGGCAGAAAAACACTAAAGATTAACACATAAAACCGAATATTATGACTAAAAATTCCTCCCTTCTTCTCACAATAGGATTACCTTGAACTTTAGGATAAAAAACACATTACAGAATACTAGTCATACCATACAAAAAGATACACGTTGATTTGAGTCCAAGGCTGGACAACAACTTAACCTGAAATCACATCATGTAAATAGCTATGAACCTTCTCACATCACAACTCTGGCTCAGTCTATCTCATGATCATGTACTAATTTGGTCCTTGCACTTTTGGGTTTGTGGGCTCGAGTAACAATGTTGATTACATAAAGGCCTACAACAAACTAGATTGGATTAAACCACCTCCCCAAAAGTGGACAATGATTATTAGAGATGATGAGCATGGGCGGATTTGCTAGAAAATTTCCCACCCGGCTACACTTAGCCTCTGGCGGGGAAAATTGATAAGAATTTCCCCGCCAGAGGCTAAGTTTAGCCGGGTAAGAAATTTTCTAGCAAATCCGCCTATGCTCATCATCTCTAATAATCATTTTCCACTTTTTAGGAGGTGGCTTAATCCAGTCTGGTTTGTAGGCCTTATGACATACAACTATTTGTAGCGTTAAGTAAATATGCAAAAAACACTGAAATTAATCGAGTTTCCACAAATAACCTTCAATTTTGAATAATTTCCTAAAAGGACTAATAACAAGTTCAAAATATAAATGTCTATAAAACTATAAAAATTGTCTAACTGCTAAAAATACAATAAAAATACAAATTGAAAATATAATGTCTTTATTAGGAATGAAGTAAAATAAATGAAGCCGACATTTCTTCAGTTATTTCCCACATAATGCTTGTTTATTAAATCAAGTGTAGTTTTTTATTTTTAAAATATTACTACCTTTAAGAGAAGTTTCTAATCATTGAACTTGAAATTCACTATTCATTGCAATAGCCTAGTAATACCTATTGTAATAGATATTTATTAAAATCACAATCGGAACGAATGACGCAAATCCAAATATAATTATAGACTAGGACAGCAATAGAGTTTCACTTGTTATTTCCCACCTGGGATTTTATACTGGGATATAATGGGAATTTATCACGACTTTGAAAAATAACTTACAGGAGAAGTTAATTTTTGATCTTAACAAAATTTTAAAATACCTTGTTACTCTTTTTTATTCAGTTAGGTTTTAATTGTTTATTTTAAAAAATCTGACTTCTAAACCCTACATAAATTCCACTGTGATGGGTAAATTAGCCCTAAATTGTGATTTTGTCGGACTACATGGATTTAGAACAAGTATTGCCGTACTCATTAACGGCACGGTTAGCACAGTGATTTCAACCATCGTGAAGAATGCCTTGCTCAGTTGGTCTTTCAAGGTTTTTTGGTACTTGGTATCTATTCAAATAGTTATTTTTAGTAACAATTAATCGAACGAATTTTGATACTTGTATGAGTATGTCACAAAAATGTCTGCCCAGCTAGAATAACATTTAAAAACGGCTCAAAGTCAATAAGATATTCTTTTGCAGTTTATATAACATTTATTTGTCTAAAAAAAATTTAAAGTCTCAAAGAATTGAATTGAAAAAAAATAGAAGCTGAACGAAATTAAAATCTAGAGTTTTCTTTAAATGATTTCCGTTCAATTTTTTTTGAGACTGCGAATTTTTACACAAGTACATTTTAAATAAACTGTACAAAAATAAACGGTATTTTAAGCCATTTTTAAATATTTCCATAAATATATAATGTACTAGGTGGGTCTATAATTTTTTGACATACTGTATTGCTCACCTTTGTACAGTTTGAATTCAAAATCTATCATCGAATTGATCAAAAGCTCCGGTCCATTGTCACTTTGCATTCCAAAACATGCAGTCCATATAGTGAAGAAAAAGAACCCGATGAGTCGTTTCTCTATGGTTAAGATCGGGCTTTTATTCATCACAAGTTTAATTGCCGTTAGTACAGTATAGATCCCATGACATACGAATCCGGCTCTGTAAACTAAAATTCTATTTTGAGATTTTATCCTAGCCATTTTGTTTGTTTTCTTGTCCCAAATGTAAGGCAAACAACACAACTTGTAGCCTATTTTTAAATTACATTTTAGCAATGGTAGAAATGTCGTTGTGAGCATCTTGACTCAAAATATGTGTTTATGTATCTTAACTAATAAAAAATCAACTTTTTTGAAAATAAAAAACCACATAGATTATAAATTACTGTCGGATATACAAAATTTAGTTGAATTATTTTAAATGTCTTTAGCTGTAGCAAATTAGACTTTAAAATAGTTCAGTATTTCGCAACATTTCAGAAATATAAATCGCTGAAGAAGTTAAAATCATTTATAAGATATAGTGGATTTTAACCACACCGTCTCAAATCGGGGCAAAACTGGTAGGTATAATTTTTAAATTCATTTATTAACTTTTCTAGGGCTTTGAAGTACAATTATTTGCATAACAAAACTCTGAGTTATCAATCCATCACATTAAATTATTTATCAGGCAAACAAGTAAGATCTCGTATTATGTATGCCTGAGACACATAAGTCCTTTATGTCGACAAAGAGATACGGCTCTGACAAATATATCTCTAATGGTAAATTACTGAATAATTTATTCGTGCTTTCAATGTTTACTCACTTATCATTGGTTATGAAATATTTAGAATGAAAGAGTTTTGGCTTCCACACGATTTAACGAACCTCTTGAGATTGACGAGCAGGATGTGTCATAAAATTTGAGGTAGTCAGTTGTGTTGTCGCCTCAGAAATTGTCAATCCCAGTTTAAGAGATATTGAGGTTTTAATTCGACAGAAGAGAATCCTAGATCGCCCCGTTAATTAAAACTTTAATTTATTAGTAATTCATTAATGAAAAATTTCGAAATTACACTTATTTTGAAGCTTTAATAATCTTAAAAAAACCTGCGATCTTCAACTTGGGCCTTTTTCTGAGGCGACAAAACAAATAGTTGCAAACAGAAAAAGATCAGCCTATTAAATTCATAGATAAATGATGGTCTCTCTGTTTATCTCCAGGCCATTTTTCATGAACAATGCTTTCATGATCATTGACAACGATCATTGACCCACGTGGTACCGCATCATGAAATGTTGTCCACAACAGTGGAACAGCTTGAAAAACTAAACTATCAGAAGGCATGTCTTTCAAACAAGGAAAAGGCGTTGGTAGTTCCATTCCGTCAGCAAAAAATTGCAGCGGCAGTTAAGTTTCACTTCGATCGCACCAATTCTCAGAATAATATTAATTACAGAGGTTTGATCATTACAAACGGTTGTTATGTTATTAGCATTCGTGATAACTACTGTGTCATGCGTTATTTGGAAATTCTGACATCAGAGTTAGTAGAACATCTAAAAGAACAAGAATGTCTCAGCTCTTTAACTGTTTTGTTATGGAAGATTCCGATTGCGCAATTTAAGAACTGTGAAGACTCTTTAACAAAAAAAGGAATGAGACAGAGTTGATGTTCATAGATATTGCAGTGATGAAGCAAATGGCTGTTGATTAGAACCGTATGGTTACCTGTTGTAGCCAACAGAGAAGCTTCTTGAGGGTAAAGCTCGCAAACCTGACCATTAAATGCAAATTTTACGTGAACCATCTCATAGATTTTCCAGTCAGAGTTTTGGCGTAAAACGGGCATGTTAATTGTAATGAAGACGTTAGTAGAGGAAAATTGACAGTCGGAAATAGGAAGTTTTAAATAGCTTGAAAATTTGTCTGGTTGGATTGCAAGCTTATATCCGAAAGGCTTGATGCGTTTTTCGAGCTCTTGAGCTCTCTTTGCAAAAACGATAAGATTTATTAAGCCAATAGGTATTTGCTTTAGTCTGCATTCTGTAAAAGCTTTGTGAAGCTCGTCTGCTTCTACTTTTGCATGCAAGAGTTGTGTTAGTTTATTCAAATTAATTGCCAATCTTTTCTCGTTATCACTAGACGTTTTGAGCAGATCGTCAATCCGTAGTTTGAGAGTGTTCAGAGATTTGTCAACAAGCTTTCCTCTTTGAAACTCAGCTTCATGGTAGCGGTAAATTTCTTGTTGCTGATCCACCACTGATTGTCTCAGCTAGAAATTAAAATAAAATAATATTAAAAATACTTTAGTAATAATAATACTTGCTCTGGAAAGCAATTTTGGTTTTTTCTTAAATAAAATCTCTTCACATTAACGTAACAATTATGCAAGATTAAATACCTCATTAAAATGACGTTTCCACTCATCTCCGTCTCCAAATAAACTCCCTGTTAATTTTGATATAACTGGGCGGAAGAAGTATCGAGCAACCACACCAGCGACAAACCCAATAAATCTTCGGACCCTTGAGGTGATTTGTACAGTTTAATGATCTGTTTCAGTGTTCCACGTTAGTTCATATTCCATGCTTTGTAGAACTGATGAAATTTCTTTCTTCAATTCACAATCGTCATCTGCAACGTGACATTGAAAATCTTCACCTTCTGACTTAGCAAACCACTGATTCATGGTAACGTTGACGAACATTGGAACAGTGGATTCGTATTTCAGGACATGTTGGATCTTAATAAACAAATTTAAAAATCATTAAAAATAATTAAAATCTTAGTGAAATATTTTTACTAAACTCAAAATACCGTAAAACGAAATAAATCTTCTGGGAGAGTTAATATTCCAAAATAAGAGTGAACTATTTCAGATTACGAGGGGATTTATTTCAAGTTTCACGATAACAGCAGGTGTCATTTATTAATTACTTAGTAAATAAAGTGTAATATAGAATGTCGAGTTATTAAAATTTCTAGTTAATTTGTAAAAGTTAACTTACTTCTTTGACATACAAAGGTGCAACCACTTTCACTCTGTCTCTTTCTGTCTGCCCTTGGGTCAAAATAAGGAATAGTATTAGAAGCGACACTTTTTGCCCCGTATCGGACATGATGACACAAAACTCTTTGTGACCCTGGCCGTCTTCGATAAATGTGAGACAGATAAAGTGTCAACATACGAACAAGTCACAGGCTGCTCAATTAATGCTTGTTACTTTTGATGCGTAAATGATTATTCTTTTCTCGAATCTTGTGACACCTCTAAAGTCATATGAAATCACATGAGACTTAAATCTAATGGGATAACTGGAGAACTCTTGCTTTCTTAAATATTAGAGTTGGTTCGAACCATGAATGTTTGGTTTCCCGATGCAGATGACTTAATTCCTAATTACGTCATTCAGAATTTACTAGATACTTTTGCATCTGAAGAAAAATATTGATTTTGTTACTCACATTTTGCAGAGATCAAATACGTGTTTTTAATTGCAAAGCATCTTTTAGACTTATACTTAAAACGCCTTTTCAAAATATGGATTAAATATATAAGGTAATTGATAAAATTCTAATTTTATACATTAACACAGAAACATTAGTTTAACCAGTCACTTCTATTCATTTATATTTGTTAGAATCGAATCATGGCAAATCGAAATAAGTGCTGTAATCCATTTAATGAAGATGATCATGATTCCCTAACGGGATCGTCAATACTCGTCAGATTAGTTAATGAGAATTTTATCAGAAAATTTGAAGACGTCCTTCCTGTTACTACACTGAGGACTATTGTGTAACAAGTGTCGCAACAAATGTGAAAGAATAAAATCAGGAAAAGTTGAATTTGCAAAAGGCCACAAGAAAGCGTTCTGTTGCAACCCATTCAATGGCCTCACGGGCGCTAGAATCAAAATTTTTGAAAGCGGTTTTTTGCGTATTGTGCACCTATTAGAACTGCATGTGAAATTTGTTTTGATTGGCACTAGGTCAAAGGTCACGGTCAAAATAAAATAAAAACCAATTTTGGATTCGTTGTCGGTCCTCACGGGCGCTAGAATCAAAATTTTTGAAAGCGGTTTTTTTGTATATTGTGCACCTATTAGAACTGCAGCTGGAATTTGTTTTTATTGGCTCTAGATCAAAGGTGAAGGTCACAATAAAATAAAAGGTGACTAAATTGTACATATTGGATTTTGGAGCATCGAATTTTTTGAAATTTTATCTAAAACAAAAATTGGCAGAATCCTAATTTTAATTATGATTTTTGTTCAATTTTTTATCTTGAACGGTTTTTGAGATATAAATAAAAAATAAAATACCCCCTCACACCCCCCGGGGCGGTAAAATGGAATTTTTTTCACAGCAATCATTGCTACACTCCTGTATCAATTACCAGTCAAAAATATAAAAAAAATCTAAAATCTACGGGAATTTCATCTTCCGGAGCGAGTATTCTTTCCTCCACTAGGCCCTTATAGCCATTGCTAAATAGAGTAAAAGGAATATAGATTATATCACTTCACCGGTTTTGGTACACAGAGTAAAAAAAATAGGTCTAAAAATCTGATTTTTTATAAACCAAATCTCTAACACATTAGTCATAACTGTACAAATTTTCAGAACATTTCAATGAAAATTAAATTTTTTACCCGAGTTCAAAGTCAAGAATTGGCGAAGTGTGTTTTGTCAAAAGTCAAAAAATATGTTTAAAAAGACATTTTAAAAAGCATGGCTTAATGTAAAAAATTGAGGTTGGCCCATAAAAAAATTAGCAAATACATTTCAAAAGTAGGAGAATCCGAAAATATAAAATTTCAAAAATCAAATTCCAAAAATTCGAAATGGCAACCCCTCGAAATCTAAAATGGATTGAAAATTATTTCGACGAGAGTCCTGGCAAAACTGTGCACTGTACTGCTAAGAAGTTCAAGATAAGTAAAGTTTTTTTGCAAAATGGTAAAGTCTATAGTTTGGGCATTAATTAATATACAAAAGTATTTGAAAAAAAAAATACAGAGTTCGAGAAAAAAAATTCAATAAGATGCTACCCAAACTTTGCAACAAAATGTTGCGAAAAATTGTAGCGATTATCGATGAGTCCTGCGTTCTTCAGAAAACGAAAACATCTAAACAAAAGAAATTTTCACATGCAATAGACCCTTCTAAAGTCAGAACTAAAAACCAAAAAAAAATTGCATTGAAATTTACCAAGAAATTTACTTTTTGTCAAGCCATGGGCGAATTTGGTCGTATTTTGAAGCCATATGTTTATAAGGCCTTTATGAGCTCAGAAACCTATTTAAAAGAAAGCTTGATCAGCCGTCGAATTTGTTTCATCTAGGAGCATCATAATGGGGAGAATTTAATTCTTTGTCCGTCCGTATCAAATTCTACGTATTAAATATTGTAAAGCGAGAAATCGGAAAAAAATATTTATTTTGTACTCCAGCAGGTTAATGTTGCAAATTATTGCAATCTTTGCCCAATCTTTAAATTTTTGGCTGTCTGTGAAAGCTAATGTTTTAATCTTTTCAAAATATCTAACGTTTTAAGAAAATTTTGATTCCGGTGGAATTCCGGTTATTGCAAAGTTGGCAACCCTTCAGGAACAGCATTTATAAAAAACCTGAGGGAAAAAATTAATCATAACACGGAGAATAAAGTGAAATCAAATTTGTTGAGCAAACTCTGAAGGTAGATGATACTAGCTTATTCTGCAAAAAAATCAGATGTTTAAACTTATTTTCTGACCCTGTTTACGAAGAA
>JAQGBQ010000519.1:0-20253 GCA_034698485.1 Vertagopus arboreus | reverse complement strand
CGTTATTTTTGAGCAGACCTTGAATTGCTGGAATGAACAGCTGTGCTTACAATATCCAAGACAGTTGTCAGGCCTGCTTCTTATCATGAAGAAGCTTCATAGTGTTGCAACTGATTGCCGCGGTATGTCCCAAAGCCTCTACCTTTTCCAAGTCATAATACTGGAGACAATGAACAGGAATCTCGCGAAAAATTATCTGTTTCTAAAAATATAGACACAACCATTATTTATATAAGGAACACGATTATATTATTTATACGTCTAATTCTGAAAAGAACATATATATAAAACTTATAATCATGTAATTACCGTTTTTGAAATGCTGTTCTCACTGCTTAAAATCGCAGAATAAATGTATTTATTTGCATCTATTTCATGACCGAGCATGGTTATCCAACTATGAATATTTCCACCCTTGCCGTGACAGTGGCAATAAAAAGTTTGATTATCGAATTGAAAATATTGAGAGGACCAACCGATTGGTTTCACTTAAATTACGAAGTTTTTCAAAGGTTTTAGCATTTTTAATATCTTTAATGTTATTTTATTAGTAAACTTGTAAAACTTACTCAATGCCGTTTTATATCCGGTTTCTGTCAGAGAGAACATTCTGGAGATTGTAGCCTGTCGACTCTCTTCCAATAAATCGATTGTGCTTATAGCATTCAATTCGCTCATCTTGTGAATATCTTTCCAATGCTTAAATAAATCGTTTGGGTTATATATTTCCTTTTTACACCAATCTCCATTTTGTACGCATTTAATCGGTCTAAAATCAAAGTAACTCTTATAGATATTACAAATTCGGGGAACTACAACCTCGATTAAGAATTACCTGAAATCACAAGAACTTATCAAATGTTCCTTCATCTCATGAGGCTTTATTTTACTAGTGCATCCGTGCTCGTTATATCTGCAAGAAAGTGTTACTTCTTCGGATTTTAAAATTCTTTCAAGAATCGGGCTCACAGTCAAATTTGTTCGGCATTTTGGACAATTTGAGGTTTTGTCCTTGCAAATTCCGCACAAAATGTGACCATTATTACAGTTGTAAATTGGACAAACGGCAAATTCCAGACACACCGAGCATTCAAGATATCCGTTTAACACGATATCCTTAACTTTATCACAAATTGAATCTGACATGATACACACTTTCAAGGTTTTTTAAAAACTGCAAATAACTATAGGTATTTTTAATTGAAATTATGCATAAATGTTACAGAGACTTTGCAAATCTCTTGAATAAAATCCGAATGAATGTTCTCTGAACTTGGCATTTCATTATATATTATGGGATATCTGTTGATGAGAGGGGTTTGGATTAGATAAGTCTCAAATATTTTTGATAATCACTTTAATAAAGGCTAAGCAAACAATATTTATGTACGTTTGAGACAGATAAAAGTTTGTTATTTGCACTGGCTGCAATTCTTTTGATAAGACCCTAGTATCAGGTTGAGGTAAATAAGATAAGATGGGCTGACACAGCAGTAACGACAATAATTATTAAATAAAGTCCATTCTGCAGACAGGAAAAAATAAAGACAATAATATAGTTTATTTTGACAAATCATAAGTTAAAGTTCATATACAAAAATGTGAGCTATTTGTAATTTCTAAAATTAAATTTATGAATAACTGCTATTTAATAATTAAACACAAGTGTATACATCTTGAGACCAATTGTAGAATTTTTCTAAAATATCCAATATTTAATTTTATAGATTCGCTAATTCAAGTTTTCTGAAAGCATTATCTTTTAAAATGAATATTCAAATTATTAAAAATATTTTAAGGATCTAATTATCCATGGAACTGCATTTACTTTATAATAGCAGTTACTGTGCGGGTTTGACTTTATTATTTTCCATTCCATAGCAATTTTTGGATCAAGTGGTACTTGTTCCTGGAATATCTTCAAGTTGTTGTAGCTAACTGACACTGTGTGTCCTACGGCTTCTACCTTTTCAATTTCTGAATACTGAACGGAGTGAAGAATCAACGAATGTTAATAATAAAAGAAGATGATAACCTGTTGCTTCTCTTGTGGATTCGTTTGGATGAAAGAAGGCTCCGGAATCGCCTGTTGTTGCAATTTCTTGCTTGGCATGCTCCCCTGTTGTTTCAATATTTGCCATGCATGCAAATACGTTGAGAAGCCAGGCAAACCGGGAAGCCCTTATAGTCTTATCGTTGAGCACAATAACGTTATCACTTATCAGCCTAAACTCAATTAAAGTAATAAAAAAATTGTACGTCTGCTCCATTTATATTAATACAACATATTTAACTCATAAATATTCTATTGTAATCTGAATAAAGGGACTTTTATTTATTTACAAATTAAAACTACATAAATATAAATTAATCAACATTTTGTAAATCCTTCACTCAGTTTTTATTTTATAGCATAATTTTTTAAATTTGAAACGGACTAAGGAAATATGGTTCAGTTTTATTTTAATTTTAATTGCTTGATTAATTTGGTTACAAGTTTTACAAATAAGTAAATATACTTATTCAGCTAAAGTATTTTATACTAAATTGGTTGATACTTTTGCGGACATTACTTCTTCAGATTGGAAATCAGTTAAGAAGGGATTTTTTCAAAAGTTAGCAAATCCAGTGGTTTGAAACCTTCAAGTTTGGAAATTATCAACTCTACTTTCCAATCAAAGACGCGGGTTGGATCGACAGGTTTCTTATCATGAAGCAGTTTCATAGCGTTATAACTAACTGACGCGGTATGTCCCAATGCCTCCACTTTGTTGATATCATACAACTGAAGACAATGAACAGGGATTTCATTGAAAATAATGTTTTTCTAAAAACATAAACCAAATAAATATACGCATAAATATTAATATCCTATTTACACCTAAACATTTAATTACCGTTTTCGAATTGCTGTACTCACTGCTTAAAATAGTGGAGTAATAGTATTTATTTGCATCCGTTTCATGACCAAGCATAGTTATCCAACTATGAATATTTTCTTCTTTGGTTAAAACATGGATAAAAAAGGTATTATTATCGAACTCGAAATAATGCGAACCCCATCTTACCGGAGTGTTTGCTTTGTATAAAAATACATTTATTTTAAATCCTAAATTATTTTTCAATATTAAATTCAATAACGTCTCAAAACTCACCGCTACTAATTGCATTATTGTATTGTACTTCTGGTAACCCTAAAAATTTTAACAGTTTGCATTTAGGGGTTTCGTCATTTTTTTCAATTAAAGGAAACAGTGCAGCAAGTTTGTGAGTTTCGACCCAGTGTTTAAACATGTCATCAGGTGAAAACATACTTTGATCAAAGACCTCTGTGGTTTTATTGCACTTAATTGGCCTAAAATTACATATATTAATTGTTATATTCAAAACTATTGTATATTCAAAATAACTTTTCAATGTATACTTAGGTAGTTACGTGAAATCACAATAACTGTTTAAATGTAGTTTCATCAGATGAGGCTTGATTTTATTAGTACAACCTTGCTGGTTATATCTACAAGGCAGTGTTATTTCTTCGGATCTTAAAATCCTTTCAAGAAGAGGGTTCATAGTCAAAGTTCTTGTTTGACATGTTGGGCATTTTACGGTTTTTTCCTTGCAAATTCCGCACACAATATGGCCGTTATTACAATTGTAAATTGGACCAACAACAAATTCTAAACACACCGGACATTCAAGATACCCGTTTAACACGATATCCTTAACTTTCTCACACATTGAATCTGACATGATATTTTTAGGTATTTTGGAACAATTGTAAATAACTGTATGTAGTTTCAATTAGAAATATGCATAAATGTTACAGAGGTTTTGCAAATCTCTTGAATAAATTCCGAATAAATGTTCTCTGAACATAGCATTTCATTATAACGGATATAAACTATGCGATATCTGTTGACGAGATAAGGGGTTTGGATTAGATAAGTCTCAAATATCTTTGATAATACATCTAAAATCAATAAAGCTGGGTTAAGCAAACAATATTTATGCAGGTCATTTGCACTGGGTGCAATTATTTTGAAAAGACCCGAAGATAAGATAGGCCGACACAGCAGTAACGACAATTATTATTATTTAAAATAATTATTATTGAATAAAATCCATTCTGCAGATAGGAAAAAATTAAGACAATTACATAATTTATTTTGGCAAATCATTAATTAAAATGTGAGGTCATTTCTAAAATTGAATTTATGAATAACAGCTATTTAATACTTAAATACAAAAGTGTGGAAAATAGTTCTTGATACTATTTGTAGCATTTTTTAAAAATATTCATTATATAATTTTATAGATTCGCGAATTCAAGTCTTCTAAAAGCATTATCTTTTAAAATAAATATTCAAATTATTTATAACATTTTAAGGATTTAATTATCCATAAACTGCATTTGTTGTACAATAGCAGTTAAAATTACTGCGTGGATTTGACTTTTGATAGAGTAATGTTTATTTTCCATTCCATACCAATCCTAGGATCAGGTGGTACTTGTTCCTGGAATATCTTCAAGTTGTTGTAGCTAACTGACACCGTATGCCCTACGGCTTCTGCCTTTTCAATTTCTGAATACTGAACGGAGTGGACCGGAGTATCAATGAATGTGATCCGTTTCTTCAGAAATAAAAAATAAATAACTCAGTGTCAACTAAAGCAATTAATTAAGTCAGAATTTCATTAATTATTTAAGTAGTAAGACTTACAGTGGCCAATCTTGCACTGCTAATTGTAGTCGAGTATTTGTACTGGGTGGAATCTTTTTCAGTTCCCAACATGGTAATCCAGAAATGAAACAATTCTCCGATTCCTTGAACGTGAATAAAGAAAATCTGAAAGTCCAGCTCAAAATATGTCCATCTCCAGTACCTGCGTTCTGTCATAAATATAAAATATTTTTTAAAACAAATCTAATTTAATTTTCAATCAAATCCAATTTAAATCACCATTTTTTATCACTGTATAGTTCGGTAAGGACAGTGAATAAGTCTTTTTGATCATACCCATCACGTCTGGGTCTTCAGAAATCAAAGTTTTGTCCTTTATCATTTTATGTGCCTTCACCCAGTGGGCAAAAAGATCTTTGGGACCGTAAGATTCTTTGTCACAGCCAGACCCCGCGGTGCACTGAATCGTTCTAAATTGATTTGAAAAATTAAATGTATATAAATATATTTCGGTATAAAAATCAGTTCAAACATTTCTCAACAAAAAAAATTTAGAAAATATTTACACTTATTCTTATTTATGAAAACAAACCTGAAATCGCAGTAACTGGTCAAATGTTCTTTCATCTCTTGAACGTTAAGACGTTGGATACAACCAAACTGGACATTTCGACAAGAAAGGAAGACCTTCTCTGATTCAAGAATATTCTCGACAAACTTGTTCACACTCAAATTTTTAACTCCACAAGTTGGACACTTTTTGTTTGATTTCTCTTCGCAAATGCCACAAACAATGTGTCCATTTTTGCAGGTGTGAATTGGGCTAATGGAAAAGGTTTTACAGGATGAACATGTAAGATAATTGTTCAATAATATATTTTTAACATTTACAGACTCGGCAAGAACTATTGGCAATTTTAGCATTTTTACGATATTAAATGTAATTGGTCAAAATGTTTAAATTAATTTTTTAAAGCAGTCGGAAACGGTTTGTATTTTATTTGAAGACGTAATGAAGAATGAGATGACAGTGAGATTGTCTATGCAAAAATAAAATGACGCTCATAATATAAACATTATATTTTTAAGAACGTATATTTGAAAGATGTAAATAAAGTCCAAGCATGTATCATAATCCTGACATAATCTCCTGAAATTTGACACCCCTTGGAAAAAACGTTTATAAACTGGACTGAATTCAGAGTACACATATTTGTAACCCTTTGTGGTTCTAACTTATCAACAAAAGTCATGAAAAACGATTTAACAAAGACACATTAGCAAAAATTACATCCGTTTTAATTTAATAATTCATAAACTATTTTTTGAAAAGTTCTATTGTGCCAGAGTGACTTTAGCCATTTGGAAATTAGGCGAATTAAAATATATTTGCTTGTTTTTCCTTCCATGCATCTGTCGTGTAAAAGTAAATTGATCATAAAATGTAACTCGATCTATTTTTTGTGTTTTATGGCTTGGCTGGAACGTGACATCACCAATTTGAACTCTTAACACTTATGGATTGAAGTTCTTAATTATATTAGTCGAGATGTGCATGGATTTACATGTTGTACAATTTGTGACATATTATTTATTGCAGACGCTGCACAGTTGTATCATATAGTTTTTGTTTAGCAAGTCGTTTCATAGTAATTCTAAGTATTTCTAAAGTTAGTTTCAAAGTATTTCTTATGAAGTGTTTAACTTATGATATAAACTATATGAATATTTTTCTAATCTTATCTGGAAAAATCCAAACCGAGAAAACTTAATGAAAATACATAAATTTAACCATAGACGGCTTCCGTCTTTCTTTAATATTCATTTGCTCATGCTTTGTTTATTTATAAATTTATCAACCCATTATGTTAACAATAAATTAGCTGCTAATCAAAATGTGGTTTATTTTTTTTATCGATGCCTTTCTTTCCTACTAGGATGTTTCTCTTGGGAATACGATTTACAATCTACAGTGTGGTTACTTTAGTCGGAAACTCAGTTTTGCGAGACTGTTATTAATAAATGTTAAGTTCAAAATTAAAACAGGAAATTTGGACCACAGAAATAAGATTGTAAGTTCTCGGAATTTGAATTGAGATCGTTTCATTACTAAATATTAGTCACAAAGAAATAAAATCAAGGTCTAATTTAAGAACGTGACTTATTAGTATTTTTACCAGTCAATAATAATTTTGCCAGTCCACAACATTTATATACCTAACCTCTCTCTGTATTGAGATTTTTTTTCGATTTTTTTTAACCAATCTACTTCAAAACCTTCAGGTAAGTTTTTATTAAAACATGTAATTAAAAATGGGTTTAGACTGTTTAGAAATTGACAGTTTCCGTAAAAACTGCATTTTAGAAAGAGATTAGGAGATATTTAATAGTAATCCGAGTTGCCATTAATAGTAAGTTTGTAAATTAATTTTGGACAATATTAAATAGGATGTCAGGATATAACGAAGAGTTGATAACTTGGGAGAAAATAATGGCCTGTTGCTTCCCTTGGGGATTCGTTTGGCTAAAAGAAGGACCCGGAAGTGCCTGTTGTTGCAATTTCTTGCTTGGCATGCTCCCCTGTTGTTTCAATATTTGCCATGCCTGCGGGTACGTTGAGAAGCCAGGGTCACCGGGAAGCCCTTACAGTCAGATCATTGACTATAATAAAGTCATCACTTTTCAGCCCCAAATTTAAACATATTTTAAAAAAATTTATTATTTTTTAATGGGAAAAATAAAAACTTTTAGTCATACTACTAAATAAACCTTCATTTACATCAAAAATTGATATAATGAATAATGTATTATTTATTCCAGTTTGTTCATCTCGGTCAAACAATCCGTAATATCTCAATTACTTCAGTTATCTGATTAAATTGGAAGTTTTTACAATGTAAACATATCTTGAATACAATCACTTGCAAGGATTTGCATTGTGCGACGAATCATTGTGAATTTGATTTCGGTTCTAATTCAGGACTTAATGGTTCTTCACATTTTGTAATCTCAAATTTTATATCCCATTCGAATATAAATTGGGGATCAGTTGGTTTCTTATCATGAAGCAGTTTCATAGTATTGAAACTCACTGCCACGGTGTGTCCCAAGACTTCCACTTTGTTTATGTCGTAATACTGGAGACAGTGAACAGGGATCTCGTGAATGATTATCTGTGTCTGAAAACATTTAAAAACAACAAAACATATTTACAAAGAATTATTGAGATGTTTTCATTGAAGTATTTTAGCCATACCTTTTTAGAACTGCTACAATTACTGCTCAAAATTGCAGAATATTTGAATTTATTTGCATCCACCTCGTGTCCGAGCATAGTAATCCAAGTATGAAAATTCACCGTATCAATACTCCTTGTATGACAGAAAAAATTTCGATCTTCAAACTCGAAATATCTAGTTGGCCAGATTAGTGTTCCCGATTCTAAAATATAATCCATTTGAAAGTCAAATTAAGCTGTCTGTGAACATGTGAAATCTCAATTAATTTATTACTTTTGCCAATTGTATCTGTGTAAACTTCTTCTCTAAGTTCTAATGATCGTAATGCTGTTCCAACATACTCAGCATTTGAATCTGTGGCTGGAATAACTTCCATCTTAGACATTTTTTCTACTTCTAACCAATGTTTGTAAAGGTCTTTGGGGTTGTAAGATTCGCCTTTACAATCGATACAGATCTCGGTGCAATTTATTTGTCTATAATACAGCTTGTATTGTTTTTAATAAAACATTATCAATAGATTTTTAATGCAAGATGTTACCTGAAGTCGCAAAAACTGGTTAAATGTTCTTTCATCTCATGAGGTTTGATTTCTTGGGTACATCCATGCTGACCATTTCTGCATGCAAGTTTCACTCCTTCGGATTTTAAAATCCGCTCGTAGGTCGAGATTTCAGTCATATTGTTATCTCGACAAGTTGGACATTGGCTTATTCCTTCTTGACAAATTCCACAAACAATGTGACCATTTTTGCAGCCATAGATAGGACAAACAGCAAACTCGAGGCATACTGGACAGTCTAGATATTTGTTCAGTATGATATCTGCAACTTTCTTGCAAACAGAATCGGACATTTTATTTTAGACTAAAATATATTTAAAATGTAGTACAATCTTTTGTAAATTGTTTACAAGCTAAATTGTGCTGCATAAATTATTCACAAAAATACGAGCACTTCATTACTGGGAAAATATGAATGAGGTAAAACTAGTGTGAAACTGCTCATTGGGTTTTAGTATCAGTAAAAATAATTTTCAGAAATCTGTTCGATAAGATAACTTTATTGGGACCGAATTTTAGATAAGCACTCAAAAATTTTAAAGCCAAATACGTATATACAGTCTATGATACTCTGACTGGGATTTCAATTTCAAACTTGAATATTCGGTTGTAAAAATTTTTATCGGAAGGAATATTTTTATTTACATTTGACAATCAAGCTAAATCAATCAAACAAAGGTTAAAACTACTGTAAATATAATTATCACTGATAACATTCGATTTTATTTTGTCATCGCAAAATTTGTCTGTGCGATTTATGATATTTGCGAACTAATAGTTTAAATTACTGAGATACTCACTCAAGCACGAAATCATAGTAAATTTAATACCGCTATCAAAAAATATTTCTTATTTCAAAGGAAGCCGAAAAATCCGGTTGTTTATTCACAAATAATACTAGTAGACAAAGTCCAAAAAGCAGCGCGTGGGTAGATGCAAATGAAAATATCATGTAGAGATGCCCTTCTGACTTGTTTTTTTACGATTGTCATCTACCTACTATTAAGTTTCAAATTCTTGTATGCATTATACATTATAAAACCTTTTCTGTGGTTTGCTTATAGTCGTTGGTGTTTCCATAATAATATTTATAATGTAGACCACGAAGACCAAGCTCAACCACATTGTGTCGAATTGCATTTGGTTTACCAATAAATCTTTATAAACCATCACATTCTTTATGCATCAATGAATCTAGATTGTCCTGCATTTATTCTTGGTATTTTATTTAGTTTCAAAATTAGAATAGGGTAACAGTTTTTATAAGAAAATGTAATTTTAAAAAAAGTTCAAGATTAGCAGTAAAGATCGAAAGACTCTGAAAACCCTTGGATTGTTAAAAAATTAAAAACAATATGACTTTAAGAAAAAATTAAACCCAATAAATTTAAAACCTCGTGATTGATTAAAATTAATTAGAATTTTTTGTATAAAATTATTTGTTCTTCCAAAACCATACATTTGCCTTCATTCATTATTGATTTCGGTTGAATAAATTAATATCAAATTTTAGCATTCTAAATTTTTTGATCCTACAGCTGAATACTG
Organism: Vertagopus arboreus; assembly: GCA_034698485.1. Lineage (NCBI taxonomy): Eukaryota > Metazoa > Arthropoda > Collembola > Entomobryomorpha > Isotomidae > Vertagopus > Vertagopus arboreus. Next base: position 10,222 of record JAQGBQ010000519.1, on the reverse strand, counting down.
AATAATGGCAAATTTTTCCAAATAGTTACAATTTCTTTTTTTATAAGATTTTTTTAAAACATAAGCACATTGCAGGTTTTCTTTAAATTTTAATAATTAATCCCGTCAAGACATCTTTAATCGATGAGTACCTATCTAACTCACACTTATCGGTAGACAGTTAAAAAAAATACATAACAAGTAGGAAATTACTGCTAAATGTGTCGACAACCTGTATTTCTATATTTATTAATTAACAATCCAGCTACGGCTCTATAACTTCATTCCATTTCCAAAACGATTGCTCATTGTCGTAGCTAAAAAAAGATAAAAACAAACCCATCTTGGAATCACATCTTATTACAGTCTTCAGTTTCAGAAGCACCATTAGTATTCGTATTAATACCAACCATCCTAGTTCCTTCTCCTTAACTTTTGAGTTATATCAGTACTGCAAAGGATTGTTGGTCAGGTGTACAAGACTACAGTAGGTTGTACTCTTATAACTATATTGTTGGATTTTGTACTATATTATATAGTTAGTTGATGAGTGAGATGAGAAGGCTTCTTCTATAATATAATCCTCAAAAAGAATAGAGAAAAGTAGGCAAGTGAGTCCCAAAATGCTAACTCACTAAACCAGCCTCGAGTTATGTTCTAAAAAGGGTTGTACATAAATTTCAGACACTCTGGATTAATCTGTTATTTTTAATTGATTATTTTCTTGAGGGTCGGGTCACCATCTTAAAATGACTCAGAATTAGCGAAAATTCGACATATCACATTTTTAAAAAACTATTGATATTTCAAGTGATTTTTGTATTTTAAAAATGTAAAGTACCAGATTGGCTCAACGCATCTATAACTTTTAATAAAAAAAATTATGTCCTAAAAACAGCTAAACAGCACAAAATTCCTACATACACAAAATAAACATAAAATTAATTTCCCAAAGATTATGCTCAGCCCTTGCAATGAATCTTGAAAAATCCCAAGAACCGAACAGGCTTTCGAAGCCAACCACCTGTAATAATAATAACAATCATCCACAACCACCACCACCACTACTTTAAAACTTTAAAACATACCTTATACAAGAAGTAGAACCTACCCTCTTCTTCTGTCTTCTATCACTTTTTACATAAGGACTTAACATTATATTTTATTCTACCTGGTCTAAAATCCTAACCCTTCTTCTTCTCTTTTGAAAATGCAATCCAATGCAATGCAATGCCATGCCCAACCAGTAATCAAGGTTTGTATTTAGAGAGAGGATTTGAACAAGTTCTAGATTTTCGGCAGGGATTTCTTTCTTCCAGGTAGAAGGGAGAGTTAGTCTTCACTAAAGCAGTCGTTTGATTAGGTCACACACATACAGGTGTGTCCATTATTTGAAAAAGAAAAAAATTATATACCTTGATTTCAAAAATACTTGGAAACGCTTCGGATTTTTGCATGGAGACTCCCTCAAGAATTTTTTAACGAGTGTGAAGTTATTAAATTAATTTACTTTGTGTTTTAGTTTAGGCAGCTACAAAAGAAGAACGAGTTGTTCGTGTTAAAAATAATAGTAAAATGGTAAAAGTTATTTACTTGAATGTTGAATGTGGTTTAAGGGAGTCAAGATCGTGACGGAAATGAGATCAAATCGTGAGATTTATTTTATCCCACTTCGGAAGTGAGAAATTATTAACCCGACTTGTTAGTTGCATAAATATTTAGTAATAAATAAGTATAGTTTTATTTTACTTTAACTAATTAATTTATGACCTTCACCTTTTCATGACCTTCAAAAATACTCGAAAATTTGACGGATTGAAAGATATTTTTTGGGATTGTGTTCGTGAATTTTTGGTGTTTGTTTGTTTATATTTTAATTAATTAAGAAGAAAGGTGTTTAATTCGACTGGTTAATAATTGTTGGTTAATTTTGGCGTGAAATGGCCACAATCGGTTTTTCCAAGGTGTTCATTCTGGACAAATACTTTACGGAATTGCAAAAGTTTTGGGAGACTGAGAAGAAACTTCAAGGGATGCATAATATGCAAGGTAAACTTTTATTTCTTAATTAGTCAAAAAATAAGATGAATTGATTTTGTTTCAAATTCACAACTACATACTTCCCATAAATTTTATTTTTATTGTTTTAAATTGTATCATTCCCAATAGCGATTTACATAACGAATTATTTTTTAATTGTTTGCATAGATAAGATGATCTTTAATACGTAAATTGTTTTAAAACGTCCATACTGCAAGTTAATTGAGAATTTGAACATCATTTAAGCTCTTTAAATATTGTGAAGTGGTTAAATTGTCAAACAGGGAAATTGTTAATATTTTTTAAGGATCAAATTGCATTATTGGATATTAGCAATTAGAATACTTAATTTATTTAAAAGGTTTAAATTAGTGTTTTAAATTTAAAATAATTTACTGCTAGTTGCTAATTTTTGAAATAGTCGCAAATTTCGACTCGCAATTATCTGCAAAATCGTTATAAAACATCCAAAAATAGGCCTGAAGAAACTAAATCCTCTAAACAATATAAATTTTCCGATTAACTGACATGATCTATGAGAGTTTATAAAAATAGTCGTGCCGGGTAAATCGTTATTGGGAATGTTAGAATTGAAAATGTAATTGTTTAATTCCATTCTCTGCATAATTTAATGATTAATTATAAACTATCAATTTTATCTTAGTTTACATAAAATTGTTTGTAAATTTTAATGCACTTCAAAAATACCTGAAATTGTGCTGTAGAAATAAAATTAAAGAACAGAGTACAAGTAATAACGAAACCTAAAATAACATCAAATATTGAGCCTAAAATAATTTACACAAGGTTTAAAAAAAACTAATTACAAATTGCCAGCCAACAGCCATAGCAAATCCAATCAAGTAAAATATCATCTTCAGTCAGTTGCATTTATAGTTTGCAGCCCCAGGCAAAGTATTTTATTTTGAAATGTTTAAATAGTTAAACTGACAGATGGTTCAGTCTTCTTTAGTCTACAACAATTATAAGAACTGTGTTTAACACTTTTGAACAGTGTAGATTTTAGTGCTGTTTTTTTTTTCTTCTTAAATTTCATTAAACTTCACTTCAAATAAGATTGGATTTTCCTCTGGAACCAATCCTGTTAATAAAGGATTTAAAGAACTTAATTTAAATCTATGCAAATACTCAAGTTACAAGAATTAAAAAATTAACAGCATTAAAATAACTGTTGAAGAAATTTAAAGTACTAGAAATTAAGCATGTACTTAAATGAAATCATAAAATCGCTTAAGATATACAACTTCGGTTAAGAGAGATTAAGTACAAAACTTGGTGTCCGATTTAATGCATTTCAAATTATTTTTTCAAATAAATAAAAAAAATAGTTCGTATTATTTAAACTAGATTTATTTTATTGGTAGATTTTTTGGTTTATATCTGATTTTAGATGGAGGATATTTTATATAAATGACATTAGATGGGTGTTTATCTACTACTACAGAACACAGTGCTTTTAACAGAGACAAAACATTTATATTAGCCGATTTCAATCGAAATTTACTTGCACAAAAATCTCCACAAAAAACATCATATTAAAGGTCGTTGAATGTTTTTGAATTTAAATTTTTCTCTATTCTTTTACACTACTATACAAACGTAAATTCATTCTACGAGTTATTAGAATTTTGAATTAAAATTCCGCAACTGTAGTACACAGGGAATTTATAGTGAATAAATTATGAATGAAATTATCTCTACTACTACTACTGCTCCGTAAGAAATTAAAGCTAGAACTGGTTGTGTAACGTTTGAAAAGTTTAAAAGTTTTCTAATACCCTCTAATCATGAAAGTAGCTTAATGAATACCGAATAACACTCTTCAGAAAAGCAGATTCAAAGATTCAAAGAACAGTCTAACATTCCTCTAGGATTTATTTTTTATTTTTTTAATAACAAGAGGCTAATGTAAAGTTGGTGGTGGCGGTGGATGTGGATCAGAATAATAATTATTGGATGATATATTTATTTTTCTAGATTTTTAATGTTTAGAGTCTAGACCCTTTTCAAATAACAAATAATATTATTATTATTCAACATTCAATCAAGCTACCTACTTATCAAACTAAAAAATGATCAAAGTTAGACGCTATTTTAGCACAAAATTAAATTAAAAAAAAGTTAAACTCAGAACTTCAATGATTCAATAAAATGTTGACGTTTTTCATTGCAAATATGGTTAAAATTTAATTGAAGAAATCACCATTTCCTCAAGGTCAGAAAAATGCGCGATTGCTTCTAAATATTTTAAAATCATTTGACAATGTTGAGAATTTTGACAACTATATAAACTTGACCTCATCTTTATTTAAAATAATTAAGAAATGACCGGAAGCACTTTTACACAAAAGGTTCACGACATTTACATATAATATAAAGACGTACTGAAGATTAGTTACAAAGCGAATTCTTTTCCAATCAGTAGTACATAATAATTATGAATTATGAATTTTTTTTGAATAGAATGAATGAATATTGAGTATCTATGTATCTGTTGTTGTTTGCATTTGAATCATTGATCATGCCAATTTTTGCTAGTCAAAATTAAAACCCCTCAAGTCAAAGAAACATCCGGCTCCTTGAATTTTGAATTTTAAATTAATATATCTTCAACACTGCGTGTACATAATAATTTATTTGTATGCAAAACCAGCTTCTTCTACTTCTTCTTCTTGGCCTTAATAGAAGAAAGAAGAATTTAAAACTCTAAATTAATTGTTAGCCAAAGGAACAAGTTTCCTCTACTAGATTAACTGGGATCAGTAACACCAAAAACCAATAAGGAATAAGTAAAATCTTGAAAAATATCGGCACAAATCTTTGGATTTTGATTAATTTTAAGGTTCAAGACCCCGGGATTTTGAGCGATTTGGTGTTTTTAAACAGAAGAAGCTGCTGCTTTGCTAAATTTAAGGGTTTTGGTGTTTTTCACATTTTTCATGACATTTTTAGCAAAAATGAATTTCTTTGTTGGTTGAATTTTTAGTGACACTTTTGGTGAAAAATCGTTTATGTATTTTTTGTGTTTAAACTAATGTTTAACTAATGCTTAATGAGATGATTTTTGCATGAGCTAAACTGGTATGCATTTTGTTATTAAAAAAATAATCCGATATTTCTTCTTCTTGAAGTTGAATAAAACCGTGAGGTTCTTGTTACAATTTATGAAGTAACGTAGTAATAATAATATTGTGAATCTTGATTCATATTCATACAAAAATATTGAATCGGCTTCGTGATCGAAATGGCTTAGCCAATTTGGATTTTCTTATCAATTTTTTTTATTCCTTCGTGCATTTAATGATCCAATGATCAAACTGAGGATTACTTGGGATCATGATCTTTCAATTCATTTCAACTAGTTGCTACTACATTCCCAATATAATATTACAAATATTTATGACTCCTTTACGTTGTTTCAGGGCTGTCCATAAAATTCATGGACTTTGAATTAATAAACAAAACAACTTTTGAGCTACAAAATATTTTGATTGATATTACCCAAAAATTAAGGAATTAAACTTAAAATAAGGTTCGGTTGGCTTGTTAGAAGCTTAAATGTACCAGCAAAAAAGCTTGGGTCAATGAAAATCAGCCTAAATGAGATTTTAAGAAAGTAAAAATGTCAAAAATCGACATTTTTAACGAAATTTTGGATAAAAATTGTGTTTTTTATGCAATATATATATAAATATTTATTCAACAGATTTTTGATAACATTTATGAATTTCCTGATTAAATTACTTCGATTTAAAGCGTAAGAAGCTATAAAAAAATCTATGGACTTGTTGTTAGTTGTTGAAATGCAGTAGGATTTTGTGTTTAAATTAAATAGTTTAGAAACACAGAAAAATGAAGATTGAAATTTAAATCTCAACCTTTTTGGTCATGTCGTGCTAATAAAGAAGTATTTGGAAGTTGGGAGGGCGGATGGATTGCCGATCAATGTCTACAAACGTAAATATAAAGTTATATAGTTTGCCCTAAGGCTTGCTTTTCAAATGTAAATTCACAATGCATGACTAATAAATATCTTATCAATGAATTGCTTAACTTATATGTACTATGTAAGTCAAGAGAGGTCAAGTTTCTGCAACATTTGAAGTTTAAAGGTCAAGTCATGGGAAATAGTTGCTTTATTTCATCAAATTTATTACTTAATTTTTTTTATTTTGAAAATATTCAACCATTAGGTTTTATTTTTTATTTTGTTGTTTAAATTTAGTAAACTCCTCGAACTTATAGATCCGATATTTTTATATTATGCATCGGGATTTCCTTAATTTAGGGGATGAATCAATATTTAATTGAGGTCATAGGTCAATTGTGCTATTTAAATAGTAATTGTAAATGGAAATAATATTTAATTATTTAGTAAATTTATACGAATTTTAAAAAAATCTAGTTACAATTTCAATGCCAATTTCATGCCAATTTTCACAACTTAGCTGAAATTATATAAAAACTTACAGCGTTAGATTCAGTAACTTCAAACTTATCAGTTTAGTAACAGTTTGACAACAATGCTAAATTTAATAGAAAAAATCCACTCAGATTATGAAATATGTATTCAAATGAAAATCATGCAATTTAACCATTATTGTTTCAAAATATGCACAAAAAAATGATATTAAAAAGACATTTCACGGTAAGAAGCTCAAAAGGATAAAGAAAGATAAATTGATGGCATGAGGTCTTGGACATTGGAAAGTTTTTGAAACTAATTGAATTTTTAACAAATTAGCCACAGTTGGTTTTACTCCTTTAATATTCATGTAATATTAATAATATTTACTATTTACCTTAAATGATTAAAAGCAACAAAATTTAATAAGTAAAAAATTTATGGAGATCGTGAGTGTAAATGGGAAATGGGATGGGATTACGGGAGTTGGATTATTTATTAGTAGCCTTTGTTTTCCATCATCTTTAATTTTTATTATTATTTAAACATCAACGAATTTCAATAAAAACACCCTCCACTGTTTATTCACTTTAGGCATAAATCTTGTCAACTACAACGGTTGTTTAAAAAAACTGTTTAACGACTATAACAAGATTTTTAAAATCTGGGGAAGAATTGTGGTTGAATTTGTGATAACAATGGATTTACGCTGAATTTAGTGGCATTTTTGGTTAAATTAAAGCAAATTTTATTTGTTGTGTTGATTAAAGGAATATAATTAAGACAATTTCATTTGATGAGATTATTTTTTTAAAAACAATTCCAGCGCTTAGAAGATATTTAACTCCATTCTTGGTTAGCAAGTGTATAACAATTTTTAAATCCAACACAGATTCAAGGGTTGGAAGTGTTTTGCTTAATTGATTCCAGATTAAAATATGTCCAGTGTTTAATTGAATTAAACAGTGAATAGGTATGACTCAAATAAATCGATTTTACTTCCAGGAATGAATTCGTTCTGCTTATTATTATTGTTGTATGTATTCTGTAAAAATAATAAAAAGTAGGCAGTTTTTATTTTATGAATGAATGAATACAAGAAAATGACGAGGTTGGTCGTGGTGGTTGAAAACATCGGCTTAGAAATCCCCTGGACAAGGTCTTGAGTTTTGAGTGCTTTTTCACCAAAGATTTATGACGTTTTAAAGAAATATCTGCTGCTTTAGTTTAGTTTATTCTTCCTCTATCTCACCAGACTCCAAAAGTCCTTTCGGCATTTCCAAATAAATTCGTTTTCTACTTTTCGTCTTTGTCACGTTCACAATTGTGTAAGAAGAGGAAAAAAAGTTTGGAAATGAGCCCTGCCTTATTTGAGTTTTGAAGAAGGAGATAATTGATGACCAATGTATATGTACCGAAGAGAAATAACACTTTGGTGAACAAAGCCAGATCAACTAAACTAAACTATTCAAAAGTAACACTACCGAATCCAGACGCATTGTGTTTGGCAGACTGTAGACAGTCCGTTTGTGGGCTTGTAGGTTGTACTTGTAGGTCACATAGGATTGTTGAAATTGAAATAAATGTCACGAAAGAAAAATACAATTTGGCTATCTACAATTGAATTAAATTCATTTCAATATTTGGTAAAATGTGAAAGATTTATTTGATCTGATAGAAACAATCATTATTTTTTAAATCCTGCAAAATTTATTGAAAAGCATTTTGAAATTTAAAAACAAATTTTCAAAAAAAATCTAAAAAACTTATTTTAAACAAAAATAACAATCGAATTGCATGGGATAAAATTAAACTAAAATTAAAAAAAAAACTTTTCATTATTCAAACGGGTTAAGCTGAAATTATTTTTTTAATTTTTGTTTAATGTTTTTAATATTTTAAGATTTTAAATTGCTTAGCATGTTTCGTCTAGTGCTCTTAAACAGATTACGTTGATTATGCAAGAATCGGCGTAGGTGAGGAAGATTCTCGTTTAATTATTGAAAAAAGAATGCACCGTGGTCCAGATTCAAATCACATAATTCCACTAATTTTTAGCGGGTTTCGGTTTTTGCTCGATTGGGGCGAAAAAATGCATTTTCCCCATGTTAATTGTGAAATTTGTCGAACTTTGACCCCTCCGCACGGGGTCAGCTGCAAGCTGCTGCAAGTGCGGTTTTCACAAACTTGTTTCTAATTTTTGGTACTAATTTATTGTGAAAAGCTTTTACTAGGATAATGTGGGATTAGCCAGATATAAAAACGCCTGTTATTCAAATGGGTGACGTCACTTTCCTTATGGAATTGGAGTTCAAGCTTCTGGACCACAGTGGAATGTCGAAAGTTGGAAATGCTATATATTTTTTGTTAAATATAAAACACTTTGTCGAACTTTGTGATTATCAGATTGTAGATGGATCGTTTTTAATCGTAATAGATTTTGGGCTACTCTTATGTATGTAAGATGCAAAACATTTCATAAAAAGGTGGATTTGAGCAAAAATCTCAGCACTTGTTCTTTATATGCGATTTAAAACTAACAAAAAGTTCCTGAATTCAAGCTTCAAGAATTTTAAAATCGCTTCTGTATTCAATCATTTCTGTCTTTTAACCGTTTTTGATTGTTAAATGTAATTTCCTTTAATGATCAAAGCATATAAAATCCTACGAGACAACAACACATTCCAGATTCCAGTTTCCTAAGGTCGTGCTGTAACTTGAGATTCGAGAGTAAAAAGTTTGTCTTGTAATTCTGTACTTTAAGATGGCTGTTCACTGTTTAAGGGCTTCTCCATTCCGAAAAGAAATATCATTGTCTTTTAAAGAGTCCATCTTTCCTTTCTTCTTTCTATACCTGTTGACAGCCTCCAGCTATTAAAATGGCCTTCTCTCTTCACTATCATTGAACTACCAACAAAATTGTAAGCTACAAATCTATATTCGCTTTCAGAGAAGACTTTTTTGTTCAAAATTTTACAAAATAACTCAGAAATATTTACTGAATGCATTTTTAGATAGAAATTAAAAATTAAAAGCCGATGATTTGCAGAAGCAAAATATTACATGGACATAAAGTTAAACTTCAAAAACTCAAAACCGTATCTACCATTACTCAATGAAAAAAAAATCTCCCTTTAAATTCGTATGGGGGCTACGAAGTTAAATTTTAATTTTGAAATTATATTTTATTTAGTTTATAAATTGGCTACAAAAATACATTATATAGTATTAGGTTTATAAAAAAAATTGAATGTGTAATTTTAGATGTTTTATTGCATTCAATTTAATCAATGTGATTAAATTCATATCTACAATCCAATTAACACGAGCTTCTAATTAGTGAAGATCAGCTTATTTAGGCTGGCGATATTTTTACCATTTTTCTACCTACATAAAGATTTGACTGTATTTTTGAATTGTATTGTATTCTACTGTAAAGTCCTTGAGTGAGGGATACCTTTCATTTCATTTGACTTTAGTTTAAAAAAAGGGTAGGATTTCGAAATTCTTCTTGTTGTTTTTTATCATTTGAATAATAAGGATTTGAGTTGGTAGTTAATCTACCTGTTGCGTGTTCCTTCCTTTTTTCTTAAACTACCTGCCATCTCATCTTCTTCTTGGTATAATAAAATATATCCATCAACCCTCACCACCACTATTACCATTCACTGACTGACTTCTGCCAGAGATTATAACAAGCCAGTGGCGTAGGGCATATTCTTGGGCCCCTATGCAAATTTTTTGTGGACCCTAGGCCCTAGTCAATTTAAATTTTAA